>CM060948.1:13255854-13545854 GCA_030765055.1 Mantis religiosa
CATCATCATCATCATCCTCATCATCATCCTCATCATCATCATCATCATCATCATCATCATCACGTCCTCGACACTTACGATACTTGTATAGTATGACATAGAACGATGCTTCAGAAAATTTCCCTCGATACTTTTTACATACTTCGTGGTGATTCTGCAATTTTTTTAAAAATCACGAAATATTATTTCCGAAGTAGAACATAGCAAAGTCCGAGAAATTGTCAGGAATGTGTACAAGAAAATAATCATGTGTCAGATTCAGTGCTAGTTACCAGTTCCAAAGAAGAAATCACTGTATATCTGAACGACGATTTCTCATCTCCTCTTTCTACTACAACGGATTACTGGAAAAAATTCAACATTTCCAGAACTAAAATAATATTAGCCGCTAAATATTTGTGTATTCCAGCTGCAGCAGTTTTCTCTGAAAGGACTCATATGTGACAGAACAGGAAGTAGACTTGAGTGAGGATGCTAGTATTTTTGAACAACAACTTATAAAAATGGAGTATTTTGCTTTTAAATGTCTAATGTAGGGTTTTAAGGGTTGTCTCACTCAATTTTATTGGCATTGCACATTTCTACCAACATTCTATTTCGTATTGAAACCAGAGGTAGAAATGACGGTATCAGGTATCGTGTATCGAGAATCGAATATCGGGAACAACTGGTATCGACCTATCCCTAATTCTTTCATTATTATATTGTAACTGATGGTTTTGTTTTCAGGAGAAGCTCTTCAAGAGAGGAAATGGAGATCGAGGAACGCAAAGGACTTTGTGGTATAGGTAGGTGTATGATCTAGCACTAAAATAAAACGAAAACAATAACAGAACAATTGAATTAAGCATAGAAACAATCAGAAGCTGTTAACATGATTTTTGTAATGAACTCATGTCAATTACATTTGAGATACAATGAAGAATAAGATTATTATCTCGGGCTTATCAAGATCGGCTAAACCTTCTTCTCTCAAACTCAGGTCTTAGTCTGTATAAAATGAATATGTTTGAAATGTCAGTAAATTTTGAATTTTACCAGAACCCATAGCATGCCCACTTTTGGTTCCATATTTACCGAGAAAGTATCAATAAAAACGATACATACCGTGCGAATAACCAATTCGTTAAGTGCTACTCATTGAATGTAAATATTTCGAATCATTTAAACTTTGAGGAAAAATTAATTGTATTTTTGTGCATATAGTATCTATAACAACTTCTTTAAATTTCATTCACAGATGTATGGATATAAATTTGGACAGTAACAGCTGGCCTGTTGCATCGCAAAAACACTTTGGTGCCAAAAGTTCTTTTCAAATTTGTTAGTGCCTTTTAAGGGCATCTAGTTTCCGGCTGACTGACTCAAGGACAGCCAGTTTTGTTTCTCACATTCAAAACTTTGAAAAGATATGCTTATATGTTAAAAACATTGTGACAATGGCCTTGAAGACTCCCAAGCTATATATCGCCTTGCAAGGAAATTATACAGAAGTGTGTGCTTAAAATATGTTAAATCCACAAGGATTACTAAGATCATGCAGTTACGAGGTTTTGTGAATTATTCATATGAGAGAAACTATGTTTTGATGATTTTTCCACTTCAGGACGTCGTGTTCCGGCAAGAGTAGTCCTGGCCCTTCTGTCCTTCTTCGGTTTCTTCACCAACTACATGCTTCGTGTAAACCTCAACATCGCCATTGTGGATATGGTGAAGGTCCCACAGATTCCAACCCCGCAGAATAACACTGATGGAAGCTGTGCTGCCTCAGTTGATAACATTACACTGCAGAGCACACTAGATTCAGTATGTATTCTATGTTTCATGCTGGGTTAGTGCTTTAGAGTACCGTCTCTATATTTATCAAAGCGGTAGCACTAATGTCGATGGTTTTGGTGATGGTTGTAATAGCACTAACAGTGCAGTTCATGCTATTATTACGGCAATGATACAATTCTAACACTACAATTGGATGTTGTGGCCGTAGTAATGGTGTTGCTGTAGTGTTTAAGCTTATGGTTATAGCGAGTATTTGGAGCAACACTAGAACTGGCTGCCCTGATGTTGGTGGGGATGGTAGGTGATGTTGAAGTTGATGGTTATAGCGAGTATTTGGAGCAACACTAGAACTGGCTGCCCTGATGTTAGTGGGGATGGTGGGTGATGGTTAAGGTGATGGTTATAGCGAGTATTTGGAGCAACACTAGAACTGGCTGCCCCGATGTTGGTGGGGATGGTAGGTGATGTTGAAGGTGATGGTTATAGCGAGTATTTGGAGCAACACTAGAACTGGCTGCCCTGATGTTGGTGGGGATGGTGGGTGATGGTTAAGGTGATGGTTATAGCGAGTATTTGGAGCAACACTAGAACTGGCTGCCCTGATGTTGGTGGGGATGGTGGGTGATGGTTAAGGTGATGGTTATAGCGAGTATTTGGAGCAACACTAGAACTGGCTACCCTGATGCTGGTGGGGGTGGTAGGTGTTGTTGAAGGTGATGGTTATAGAGAGTATTTGGAGCAACATTAGAACTGGCTGCCCTGATGCTGGTGGGGGTGGTGGGTGATGTTGAAGGTGATGGTTATAGAGAGTATTTGGAGCAACACTAGAACTGGCTGCCCTGATGTTGGTGGGGATGATGGGTGATGTTGAAGGTGATGGTCATAGCGAGTATTTGGAGCAACACTAGAACTAGCTGCCCTGATGTTAGTGGGGATGGCGGGTGATGTTGAAGGTGATGGTCATAGCGAGTATTTGGAGCAACACTAGAACTAGCTGCCCTGATGTTAGTGGGGATGATGGGTGATGTTGAAGGTGATGGTTATAGCGAGTATTTGGAGCAACACTAGAACTGGCTGCCCTGATGCTGGTGGGGATGGTGGGTGATGTTGAAGGTGATGGTTATAGAGAGTATTTGGAGCAACACTAGAACTGGCTGCCCTGATGGTGGGGATGGTGGGTGATGTTGAAGGTGATGGTTATAGCGAGTATTTGGAGCAACACTAGAACTGGCTGCCCTGATGCTGGTGGGGGTGGCGGGTGATGTTGAAGGTGATGGTTATAGCGAGTATTTGGAGCAACACTAGAACTAGCTGCCCTGATGCTGGTGGGGATGGTGGGTGATGTTGAAGGTGGTGGTTATAGCGAGTATTTGGAGCAACACTAGAACTAGCTGCCCTGATGTTGGTGGGGATGATGGGTGATGTTGAAGGTGATGGTTATAGCGAGTATTTGGAGCAACACTAGAACTAGCTGCCCTGATGCTGGTGGGGATGGTGGGTGATGTTGAAGGTGGTGGTTATAGCGAGTATTTGGAGCAACACTAGAACTGGCTGCCCTGATGTTAGTGGGGATGATGGGTGATGTTGAAGGTGATGGTTATAGCGAGTATTTGGAGCAACACTAGAACTGGCTGCCCTGATGTTATAGCGAGTATTTGGAGCAACACTAGAACTGGCTGCCCTGATGTTGGTGGGGATGGTGGGTGATGTTGAAGGTGATGGTTATAGCGAGTATTTGGAGCAACACTAGAACTGGCTGCCCTGATGTTGGTGGGGATGGTGGGTGATGTTGAAGGTGATGGTTATAGCGAGTATTTGGAGCAACACTAGAACTGGCTGCCCTGATGTTAGTGGGGATGATGGGTGATGTTGAAGGTGATGGTTATAGCGAGTATTTGGAGCAACACTAGAACTGGCTGCCCTGATGTTAGTGGGGATGGCGGGTGATGTTGAAGGTGGTGGTTATAGCGAGTATTTGGAGCAACAGTAGAACTGGCTGCCCTGATGTTGGTGGGGATGGTGGGTGATGTTGAAGGTGATGGTTATAGCGGGTATTTGGAGCAACACTAGAACTGGCTGCCCTGATGTTGGTGGGGATGGCGGGTGATGTTGAAGGTGATGGTCATAGCGAGTATTTGGAGCAACACTAGAACTGGCTGCCCTGATGTTAGTGGGAATGGCGGGTGATGTTGAAGGTGGTGGTTATAGCGAGTATTTGGAGCAACAGTAGAACTGGCTGCCCTGATATAAGAACATTCTGACAGTAGAAGAGGCTTCCTAAACATTTATATTGCCATTCAATGTAATTTTGCTGCTGATGAAAACTAAACCCCAGGTATGTATATTTTGTTTCCATTAATTATTCTTTTCTTAAGTTGCAGTAATTGTTCTTTAATTTTGGACCTTTTGAACTTGGAGATCCTACAAAGTGCTGAATTAAGAAGCAGAGAAGATTACTTTCTTCAGAAACGATTAAAATATTTATGCAAGAACAGTTGCTATTGGTTAAAAGTTTAATGTAAATTAATATAATATGATTAATAAATTCATTAGATTATAAAGATCATAGTTTTGTCTTTTAGGTCCTATTTAAGCTATTTTTAAAGTTATAAATGCATGCATATTTCCCATAGAAGTCCGCACCTTACTGATTACGATGTATTAGAATTAGTAATGCGGAGTGAAAGATCCATCACGCGGGATGTTTCAGTGTGTAAGCGGAGGAAGTATGCAGTAAATATAATACTTTGTCGTATTAGCTATTTATAACATACACCTGAAGTATTATACTGAGATAACCGTTACTGAAGTTCTGAAAAGCCAAACAAAATACTCCAGGAACTCCTACGTGTTCAAAAATAAAAGTTTAGTTAGTGCGCTGTTAGTTGTGAGAGAATAAAGAAGAAAACAGAGAAAACAGGATATGTACAAAAATTTTTGCGATCTTTTTATGATCAATTACCTGAGAGAACATGATTTTGAGACCTTTCAGCAGAAATTTGTCACGGAATATACAGCGAGCTTTTCATTATAGGAAATTGATGATCTCTTTCAAGATAGAGCTTTTAGTAACAATATATGGCCCTTCATGTCGTTCGATATGACTTAACGTTCGAGGACATACATTAACATTCGTTTTCCCGATTTAATCTCCTGCTAGTTTTAAATCTTGCGTGGGGAGTTCAAAAGAGATACTGCACAAAACAAATCCACATTCTTTAGATAAGAAATTGCTTCCACTTTTCAGATGAGCGTAAGGAACAATTTTGCAAGCAGATGTCAGAAATGTTTGAAGAACGAAGGCAGGCATTTCCAACATCTACTTGCTGTAAACGTACGTTTTTCATATTTATTTTTGAGTGTTTATGTTAGAAATAACTTAAATGGCAAACTGTATTATTGTGTTACATAGTGCGTGAGCTACGTGGTCACGTTTTTGCACTTAACGCGTGAATATTTACTTCCTAGAAGTCCAAGGTGAACAATAACATTTGCAGGGTTATTTATTGTGTACAGCGAGTTATATAAATAATTCAAAGAATAGCAAACAACGCTTTCTATTTACATTATGCCGTCTCTCCCCCTTCTTCAATAACTGTCGTTTCCATTCACGTGTTCAAGGAATGAGGCATCATGTGGGATATCCATCTCTCTCGTACACTGGAACAGGGGTGGTTCTTCCTTGATGCGTTTGAATCGCCGAGTCACCTGCTTGTTTTTGATTAAATTCCATGGTCATGTTTTCTGTTCTGGCATTTAATAAAAGTTCTCCAAGTTATATTTTGTGCTGGAGCCGCTCTCTTGGTGCTAGCGTGTCGATAATGCAGTTAGCTTACTTCCCGACTAGTGATTCGTTATTTAAAGAACAAGATGACCGTAACACTAGCGGTGAGTGAGGAGAGATTGGAGGAGAAGAATGTATTGCTGGTTAACATGGCTACGGATTCGATTCATAGAAGCCGTATATTCCGCACTAACTCGTGTTGCCAAAACAATACAGCACTTTCTTCCTAATTTTTCGTTTATTTGAAAAGAAATATGTTGGTAGAAGTGGTAACCCGCTTGAAGCGAGCCCCGCGTGTCATGTGCTACTGTTTATTATAAGTTTACATCCTGTGTAAAAACGTAATTTTTATGCGATGAGTGATTACTGTCTGATATGAGAAGTGTTTAATTTTTCACATTTAAGGGATTTACAATGAATCCAACACACGACTTGATGTGTTTCATTCTCCAAACGCACTTTTCTTTATGGAAAAATGATGACAAACGCGACGTGGTAAATTTCAGTAGGTGAACATCAGTGCTAGGTTAGAAAAACTTTGCAGCTGAGCATCTTCAAAGTACACCAGGAGATTTAAGACTCGTTGGTATGAGGAAATAAACTGTGTCGGATTGAAGGAGCTGAGAAAAAACACTAACAAAATTGGAGAAGCTGTTCGGGATAGTTCACGTCTATATATTGTAAAATACAATGAGAACGTTAAGCTTAACAGACTTTTCATGCAATATCCCATTAGGGAAGTAGACAGGAAATGACATTTCGTGGACATGACGAAAACGAGGACTCTTTAAATAAAGATAATTTTAAGGAACTTTTGGATTCATATACAGAGGGAAGCCCCATCGAAATTCAAAACCACTATTCCAGTATAAAATCCGTTTTTGTGATTCTAATTTTGCGAATTTAGGTTAGCCAATTACCCGAGTCACCAAATCAATCCACCCAGAGCCCCGCCTGCCCTGGAATCAGGCGTTTCTAAAATTATTTACTTCCATGAATGTGATCATTTTGCATTTTCTGTTTGATATGGTGGAAATTTTGATCTTTAATCGAGAATGATAACTAGAACTATCTAGCACAATGGCACACTCAGGAGGAATATTTTACTGAAGTGTTTCCTTGAACCAATCTTCAAATATTTCAGCATTCATCTCGTAATGCAAATGAGCGAAAGGGCGATTGTACTACAACTGCATGAAATATCATTTAATTTTTCCTTTTCCAAAAGGCACAGGGGCTGGAAGGCATCATGAGCAACTGGCGTCGTTACATCATGAACAGCGTACCAAGGCTCATCTAAATAAACTATATGATTCGCTTCTTGCTGTAAGCATCTACTGATATCTCCATGCCACAATCCATAATGTGCGACAACGGAACCCTAACAGTCTAAGCGAATCCTTTTGTAAGGAAAATCGCACACGGTACTTTTCCTTCGTTATACAATCCTTACACTTCTCTACAAATTATGTCACAGGTCAAAGTGTCGACCTTCCACAACTTTGGTTCTTTGTTCCCCTTTTTTGTGTTATGGGAAGCCTTCGCGCAACTTTACTCTGTGTTCGTATGCTTAAACCTACTGCTTTATGACTTTCAATGAAAGGTTCTACTGAAAGAAACCATGTATTATCTGTTGGACAGTTCAGTCTTGCTGTCTCACTAGCTCACACTATCGTTATTACTCTCATTACTGGCATTACGTTTATGATCACTAGAAAAACTAGTTAGGACCTGAGAAATTGGATTGTGCTACGGAGAGGATTGGACACGGAGTTCCAGTCTGGGTCTATTCCCCAAGTGGGGCACCCCGGGATGCAGAGGGCAGGGTACCTACTATTGACCAGTTGGAAACTCCCCGACAGGCCAGTTCAGCCGGCATGCCAACCACTGTGGTCCTGAAACGAACCACCAGGTCAGCTCGGAGCCCGGAAACCGTCCTACCAAATAGGAACTAAGAGAATATACATTACAACATTGTTAAATATACCAAATATTACGAGAAAAAGTAGCAGAATGAGAGAAAACAGGGAAGATGTTGCAAGGTGAACTTAACTGTCATCTGTGATTTCTTTTATTTAATTGGCTGAAGTAACACGCAACGACTTCTCAGAGCAAACAATGTATGCGGCTTCTGATGATGAAGGGTAGAGCAGCGGGCTGCACGCGCGGATTGTTCACCCCGTTAAGTAATGGCGGTGATGTGGTAGTCATGCTGTAATGGTTGTGTAGCTGAGTAGCGTATTTGTGCGTATATAATATATATTTGGCATAAAAACAATTCTAGCACACACCACATGTATTCGCAAATCCTGTTGTCCAATCACTAACGCACTCACGCCATTTTTGGACCAACAAGAATGATGGTCCAATTGACAAATTTGTTTCTTACGTTCTATTATATACAATGCTTCTCAGTTCCGTCACAAAAGAAAGAGTCTCTTTGCCCAGGTCCAAGTTACAATAAACAGCATATTGAGGGACTTTAGGCAAATAAAAACCCTAGTACGCTTTCAACAATCACTTGTACACATCCCTCATTTTGTCAGATGGGGGTCCAGGTCTGCTAAAATACTGGAAGAGGTTTCCGAGGTATTCCTTCATGTCACGTTGTGGACAATCTGACCCACCTCCACAACTAATGATCTCTAGACGAATTATTGACCTGTGAATGCTTGACCTTGTTGATGAAAACATGGTCGAGTGCCAGAATTCATGTTATAAGCTAAACGAGAAAATGGAAGAATACAAAAGAGAAGACGTTAGTAAACGGAATGACAGGATATAAAGCAATATGATGATCTTCTAGGTAAGTATTTTACACGCAGTATAGTTTCACGGATTTCCTGAGAATCACAGAGTTTTCTGCCCACAAGAACAATAAAATACACCAAATAATATAAATAATATAAATAATTTAAATATTTTATGGTGATTTAAAATTGTTAAATACAGCTTAATTGTTCAATTAATTAATTGTTTAATTAAGCTGATTTGGCTTTAAACAACTGAGACTGAACACCTAAGTTGGGTGTTTTCTGTACGTGTACTCCTTCCCAGCGGCGATTATGTGACTACCATAACAGCATTCTGATTGGTCTTGAAGATTACAATTAACAGGATATGGATAAATAAAGGTAACTTTTATTGTTACAAATGGACACACAGTACGATCTGACTACTTTATCCAGCTGCGACTGCACTACCAACAGATTCAGAAACACGAGTGCATTGTGGGTATAATTTACGACTAAAATAGCTAACATTTTCTATCGAGAATTAAACTAAACTTCTTTGCCTTACAAGTGCCTTCAGGACCATAGCCGACAGAGTTGGGTGGAGATAAAGGAAGACAGATGATGGGGGAGAGAATCACGCTTTCCCTCAGGTGGAATTTTGTTTTGCAGCAACGCAGCTTTCCACATTTCTCACGATGCTGGGCAGAAGCAATTTTAGGTGTACAACCACGATGGCATTCTCCACACGAAGGTGCAGCTCCAACAACAGGACGAAATGCTAATAGCTAAGGCACATGAATCTCATAGCCTTACCAAATGTTAACATATATCCGCAGATTTAGTGTGTATTTTTGTGTTTCAAAAGTGAACGCTGATTGATTCCAAAATGCAAATTGTTTTGTTAAATTGGCCAGATAATTTAAACGTTTGACAATTCGTTTAGATACTAAAGGCAGCTAAGTGCCGTGTCGACCTATAATTTGCATAAATATCGTAAATTTATGATGGCGATACTCATTTCCATTTTATATCATTTCCTTCGCCCGCTCAAACAGGTTTAAAAGAAAAATAACAAAATTGTTTTAAATTCTCTACATCACAATACATCTGTATAGAGGATTAAGGTATTTGTTATTATAAAGACAAACTAAATACAATTGGAAAACATTTAAGTAATAGGAAGAAATGAGAAGAAATACCTAGAGTGGTAAAATACGAGTAACTGTGTTCACTGAAGTTCCTGGTTGTTGAACGTAATGCTGCATTTCCATAACTTGTTTGGAACGGGAGTTGTTACTGCAGCAGTTCAATGTGTTCATGAGATCCATCGAGAACTACACGACTTTATAAATGCTCCTCTGTGTGAAGTGATTAGGTTATTCGAAAAATTAGCATCACAAAAACGGATTTTATACAGGAATAGTGGTTTGGAATTTCGATTTGGTTTCCCTCTGTATAACAATCCAAAAGTTCCTTGAAACCACCTTTATTTAAGGAGTCCTCGTTTTCATTATGTCCACGAAATGTCATTTCTTGTCTACCTCCCTAATGGGATATTGCATGAAAAGTCTGTTAAGCTTAACGTTCTCATTGTATTTTACAATATATAGACGTGAGCTTTCCCCAAGAGCGTCTGCAATTTTGTCTCAGCTCCTTCAATCAGACACTATTATGTACCTCATACCAACGAGTCTTAAATCTCCTGCTGTATTTTGAAGATGCTCTGCCACAAAGTTCTTCTAAACATAACACTGGTCTTGGCTTACCGACATTTACCACGTCGCCCGCCTCGGTAGCGTAGTGATAGCGTGTCTGCCTCACGCTCAAGAGGTCCCGAGTTCGAATCTCGGTCAGGGTGAGTTACCTGGATAACGTTTGTTCCGGGGTTTTCCCTTATCCTGAGAGGCAAATGTCAGGTAACTCAAAGCTCCATGGACCCCGGTCTCATTTGAGCATCATTTCACCCATTTCATTTATTGTCCGACATGACTTAAAGTTGGAGGACGTAAATTACAAAAAAAAAAAAAAACAACAAAAAAAAAAAAAACAAAAACAAAAAAAAAAAAAAAACACGTCGCTTGTCATCATTTCTCCATAAAGAAAAGGATGTTTGGAGATACACCAAGTCGTGGGTTGGATTCATTGTAAATACCTTAAATGTAAAAAATTAAACACTTTACATCTCACACAATAATCACTGATCACATAAAGACTACGTTTTCACACAGGATGTAAACTCACTCGGGGCTCGCTTCAAGCGGGTTACCACTTCTACCAACAAATTTCTTTTTAAATAAACGAAAAAAATAAGAAGAAAGTCCTGTGTTGTTTTGGCAACACGAGTTGGTGTGGAATATACGGCTTCTATGAATCGAATCCGTAGTCATGGTAACCAGTAATATATTCTGCCCCACCATCCGCTCCTCACCCAACGCATGCGTTACGGTCACCTCGGCCTTTTAATAACGAATCACTAGTCGGGAAGTAAGCTAGCTGCGATATCGACAAGCAAGCACCAAGAGAGCGGCTCCACTACAAAATACAGTTTGGAGAACTTTTATAAAGGAAAATTAAATGCTATAACATGAAACATGACCATATAAGTTATTCAAAAGCAAGTAGGTGACTCGGCGATTCAAACGCATCAAGGAAGAACTGCCGCTGTCCTAATGCCAGATAAAGTTAGTCTTTGAATTCTGTCACTGTATACAGTTAGTAAACTCAAGCGGTTGGTATCCAATTGACTTCAGCGCTTGGTTAACTAAGGACATGGATTCTTATACTTGAACCAACAATTTCAATTTGGAAGTTTTACCGTAAATATTGGTTTTCACATTTTCTGTGTTACAATAAAACTCATCTCGTTTCCTTTGTGCATATTGACGTCACTGTGTTTCTGGGATTACAAAGATATGCAATACACAACTATCATCAGGGAAAAGTCAGCATGAGTTTTTTTTTTAAATTTATTCCTCCAACGTTAAGTCATATCGGACGATGAATGAAATGGGTTAAATGATGCTCAAATAAGCTCAGGGTACATAGATCTTAGAGCTACCAGACACTCGTATTTCAGGATAAGGGAAAACCTCGGAAAATACCTTATCTAGGTAGTTCACCAATCTGGGATCGAGCTCCAGACTTCTTGAACACGAGACAGGCACGCTACCACCTATGCTACAGAGGCGGGCTCACAAAAGTTAGGAGTCCTATAAGCAAATTTAAATAAGACGCATAATGCCTGTATAACCATGTACACTTTGTTGTGAAAGCCAAACTTGTGCCTAAGGCGGAAGCTTGGGTCCAAGGATATGGAAATAGATCATTGAGAGAACAGATGTACTGACCAAGCCACGCGGAAGAGGAAACAAAACACGACCAAGAATACTAGCCATACGTCGTTTGTGGTGAAAATTTGTATTAAACGCTTTGCTGATAGCCTTTTAATCTCTCTTCATTTTAACATATAGACGAAAACATACTAGAGGAAAAACCAAGTTGTAGTTAAGATGTAACATTCTTATTTCAAAAGAAGTTTTAGATGCATTTATATTGAACCGTTACACATTTTAGGCCAATGTGCCCAGCGGTCGCAGGGTGCATGTACCATGGCTTTGCTATTTGAATATTTTATTGTATCAGAGTGTAAAGCAATACTATCGTACTACTAACTAAAACTATTTCCAGTAGAAAATTAAACTTCTTATAATAAATTGCAGAGTATTACTGGCAATAAATAGGGAAATGCTGTTTTGTTGAACTTTGTCTTACACGTTGACACGATATGGTAGTGCAAAGAAATTGGAGATAAATGTAACTTACTCTCTCTTAGCACAATTTAAACATTTTTATAACATGGATCATCATTTAGTTTTAAAAAAAAAACTATTCACCTAAACAATTCCATGCCATTATGCAAGAACCATGTTAGAAAGGAGGTTTTATATCCTTAGTTCATTATACTTAAAGATAAAATTCTAAAAGAACTCACTAATTAGCGTTCACTGTCATCAAACAGTGATTAATCACGTTCGACAATCTATGTTAATATATGAAGAGGAAACGATGCAGAAATTATTGTTGCTAGGCTTACATCTTGGTCTTAAACTTGTTTAGTGCAATGAACTTTAGTTGGATTAGGTCGGCTACTCTGAGAGTCAAAATAAAAAATAAAAAAGGACATTGACGTTGTTCCCGAAAAACTTGTCTTTGTGCGTATAACCGGTAACATGAGCAGCTATCTAAACAAAATACTGCTATCTACATTTACACAAAGCGGTTATTTATTAACAAATGTGTAAAACAATACAGGTAATATCCAGTAATAGCCTCGATGCAATTTGGCGGTAAAGAATGTGAATTAAGTCCATTATGGAGTTACGTTCTAGACATGTTCCAAAATCAAATGTAGCTGGTAAATTAGGTCATCAAATTGGAGTTTTATTGAGGTGTTTCAGAGACCCGGGATATCGAGACCAATGTCTGCCACCAAGTCAATAGACCATCTTGTATATGTATGAAAAAAGAACCTTAACTTCTGAACCTAGCACTCTACCTTAGGGAGTTGTCTTTTCCTTTCTCTTCATGACAATGCCTTTTGGTATTGTAGTGTCTAGCACAGTTTTGTTTCGGTACGGTGAGAAACACAAATGCTAGTGGAATCAAAACAAACAAATATCAGACAGAATTTTGGTGCGAAGTAGGTGACGGTGTGCGCTCTGCACTTGGATGGTCCCGAGTTTGATACATGGCGACCTCACACTCTGACTAAAGGTCTTTAAGTTGTTTCCCCAGATCGATAGGCAAATACTGGATAGTTGTTCTTCTAGCACTACTTTCGTATTCCTCGATTCCTCCACTGCTATCTGTTTGAGGCGACGGCGTTCGGTCGGGTGCGGCTGGGCTTCTTGGGGTCGGTTGGGGTTACCTAGGGAGAACCCCTGGAACTGGAAAGTTTAGGAACACCGCTCAATCACAGGAGTAGCATGATGGACCTGAGCTGCTCTGCCCCAGGGGGCTTTCTTCTGAAAATGCTTGCTGAAGGCGAGGCACAAAATCAGGTTGTTAGCAGTGTCCTTCTGAACGCCCCTGGTTCGACGTTATATCTGTTTGCACAGCCAGCCATTCCAAAGCTCATAGAAATATCTACATTTTAGTTATTATCTAAAACACACATCCTCCACAACCAGAGATGGCTTGTCGATGCTTCCATGGTAGCCACACCGAGTACTTTTCCTTACTTCGATGGTAATTCTGCAATTTTTATTCTATTTTAAAATCACAAAATATTATTACTACAAGTAGAAGGTTGCAAAGTCCGAGAAATTGTCAGGAATGTGGTAGCTATAGAGTAACATTATACAAGAAAATAATCGTGTGTCAACTGTCAGTTAACAGTTCACTACATATCTCCTGTCACCTCCTCTTTCTAGTACACTGCATTTCTGCAAAACAAATTCAACATTTCAAGAACTAAAAGATTTAGCCGCTCAATATTTGTGTATTCTACCTGCAACAGTTTTCTCTAAAAGACTTATTCACCACAGCAGGACTCATATGTGACAAAAAGAGTAAAAGTACTAGTATTTTTGAACAAAAGCTAATAAAACTGGACTGTTTTGCTTTTAAATATCTAATGTAGAATCTAAAAATAAATACACTATGGTTTTCAGCTTAGTCTCATTAAATATGTACACCTAATTACACAGTTCTCCCAACATTCTATTTTATATTGAAACTAGAAGTAGAAATGACGGCATCGGGTATCGAGTATCGGACATTATGGAAAATATCGTGTATGGTGTGCTGTTTGTTTTTCCCCCGGGACTGATATTTCCTTATCTTCCCGATTCGAGGCGCTGTTTACCCGGGGATCGCTTCGTATTCTCGCCGCTACTCTTCCTGTGAGTTTCGCTTCGAATCGGGAAGGCAGTCTGTGCCTGGTATCGGGTGCAATTAAGTTGTTGGGTAAGTGCTCCCGTGTTGCCGCTTGACTTCTGGTCTTTCTGATCGCCTTCTGGGGAGCTTTGATTTGTTTTAAATGGGCTAAATTCCTTCAGTTCCGGGACCAGAAGTTATTTTATCTTCAAGTTCTGGCCTAGCGTTTCTGTTAAAGTTAAATGCTTTCTTGGATCCTAGTTAACTTGGTTAAATTCTTGTTTCAGCATAATTGTTTGTGTTCTCAAGAGTAACTTTTAAAATGTTTGTGATGCTACTTTAAAGCAGCACATATTGTTAGAGATTCTGTTGTATGTGAGATTTTACAGTAATGAATTAAAGCATTTGAATTGTTTAGTGAGTCAGTTCATTGTCTGACGTTCCAGTAACCTTGACCTCTGTTATGCCTGTAGTGTTGTAGGGCCAAAACAACTTATACCAGTTTAGGCAGTGTTAGGCTAAGGCCGGCTACCAGAATGGGCATCGAGAAAAACTGCTATCATCCCATTCCTATCCACAACCTTTGTTAAAACGTTTCTGATAGGTCCTTACAATTTATGTAAACGTACAATTTACAAATATTACACTAAACGTGTATTAAGCAAAAACGAAATATTTCCTTTTTTACATTAATGTAAACGCTTTTAGCCATATTTAGAGATGGAAAGGCTATTTTACTTCGGTTTATTTATGCAAGACTTGTGAATGTTGTACAAGAAATATAATTATGTTCTATTCATTCGTCCATTGTGTCTGGTTTTTAAGTTGACATTCATTCTGGAAGAAGCAAGAAAATACAAATAATAGCAAATGTAAAAGAGACATAAGTTCTGTTCCAAAACATTTTCGCCAAACATTTTAAGGAATTCTTCTGCGTTCGATTCCCGTGGCCGGTCTATCTCAATCATGGGCTTTTTTCTGCGGTTTCTTCGGCTCACCTGGCGAATGGTTTAATTATATCCTTCAAATTTCCTGTGCCTCCATTTCATCTCCGTTACCATTTCACAACTGTTGGTCTATTTCAGTGTACAAATGTCGGCCTGTGTCTCGGTGCTGCATGGCGGGATGATATGCTCCTGGTAAACACCTTCGCCCTCTGGTAGGACAATCTCTGGACCGGCCTAGTGGGTCGTATCAGGACCACGGTGCGTGGCATGCCGGGGAGTTTCCAAATGGTAAATTGTAGGGGCCCTGACCTCTGCACTGTCGTGGCTCCTTAGTACGGCAGCCCTCTGTCTCCTCTCGCCTCGTCCTTCCTCCCGGGGGTGTCCCCACTTGGGGCATAGGTACAATAGACCAAGTTTGGACCTCCATGCCAAATTCCCGTAGCAGAGTCCAGACCAGTCCTGCTGGATGCAAGCGGAGTAGCAAATTGTAGGAATTGATTCGTATTGAACTTTAGCCAACCAGAGAGAGCAGAATAATTTGTCACGTGATGGGAGCTGCTTTCGCTTTACTGCTATAAACACCTCAGTTGTGATGTCACTCTCTACATCATAACCATGGCATTTACATACTCGCCATATGTCTGTCCAGGAAGGCCTTTAGCCTCCCCAATGTAAAGACCTCAACCATTTAACCTTCACTAAAGTGTTATATAAGATGACTCGTTTGGTATATGATGATATGTCTGGTAAATATTATTGTTATATAATAGTCGGTAGCCTTGCAAGAGACGAATACCAAAGCAAATACTTTAAAACTGGTTTTTTGTGTACCCTATAAATGTTGTCTGAGGTCGTTGATTTAGTTTACCTTACTTTTTATGATTGTTTTTATGTAGCATACTGCATTTTGCCGTAATATGCCTGAAGTACGACTAAGCTTATATGTAGGATGTTCATTCATGAATGTGTTCATATTACGGAGCAAGCACTAATACAGGAAGGATGATTATGAAAAAGTATAACAAAGCAAATATATTTATATCTATTATTTATTTAATTAATGCATAAAATCCGTTATCACGTATATATATCATTGAATGAACTTTCAGTCTGCGTAATATGTGGAACAGGTACATATGTGGGTAAAAAACCCCTTATGTAGCATCAAGAATCAATGAAATAAAAACCTTAATTAATCTCGGCCTACTTGATTTAATAATAATAATAATAATAATAATAATAATAATAATAATAATAATAATAATAATAATAATAATAATAATAATAATAATAATAATAATAATAATAATAATAATAATAATAATAATAATAATAATAATAATAATAATAATAATAATAATAATAATAATAATAATAATAATAATAATAATAATAATAATAATAATAATAATAATAATAATAATAATAATAATAATAATAATAATAATAATAATAATAATAATAATAATAATAATAATAATAATAATAATAATAATAATAATAATAATAATAATAATAATAATAATAATAATAATAATAATAATAATAATAATAATAATAATAATAATAATAATAATAATAATAATAATAATAATAATAATAATAATAATAATAATAATAATAATAATAATAATAATAATAATAATAATAATAACAATAATAACAATAATAATAACAATAATAACAATAATAATAACAATAACAATAACAATAACAATAACAATAACAATAACAATAACAATAATAATAATAATAACAATAACAATAATAATAATAATAATAATAATAATAATAATAATAATAATAATAATAATAATAATAATAATAATAATAATAATAATAATAATAATAATAATAATAATAATAATAATAATAATAATAATAATAATAATAATAATAATAATAATAATAATAATAATAATAATAATAATAATAATAATAATAATAATAATAATAATAATAATAATAATAATAATAATAATAATAATAAGAAGAAGAAGAAGAAGAAGAAGAAGAAGAAGAAGAAGAAGAAGAAGAAGAAGAAGAAGAAGAAGAAGAAGAAGAAGAAGAAGAAGAAGAAGAAGAAGAAGAAGAAGAAGAAGAAGAAGAAGAAGAAGAAGAAGAAGAAGAAGAAGAAGAAGAAGAAGAAGAAGAAGAAGAAGAAGAAGAAGAAGAAGAAGAAGAAGAAGAAGAAGAAGAAGAAGAAGAAGAAGAAGAAGAAGAAGAAGAAGAAATATTTATATAAAGTGTTTAAAAATATTCCTTTGGGAATGCAGGCCTAGAAAAAGGAAAAACAAATTCTCCAGCCCTCGTGTTATGTTGAAGAAAATTCAGTCATTGTATTTGATGATATAATAAATGAGAAGCAAGACGGGTGCATCATCACATCGAGTCCATTATCTAGCCCAGTCCTATGTCAAAGTACCAAATCATGCAGCTAGAGATAATGCAATCATGACTGTGCTCTTCAGAAAAGATAATACAAACCCGACACAACATATCGAGCCCGCCTCGATAGCGTAGATGGTAGCGTGTCTGCCTCACGTTCAAGAGGTCCCGAGTTCGAATCTCGGTCAGGATAAGTTATCTGGATAAGACTTTTCCGGGGTTTCCCTTCTCCTGATAGAAGAATGTCGGGTAACTCTAAGCTCCATGGACCCTGGACTCATTTGAGCATTATTTCACCCATTTCATTCATCGTCCGATATGACTTAACGTTGGAGGACGTAAAACAACAACATATTGATTATAAGCTACAATGTGCTTAAAGGTTTTTGTGAACAACTATGCCAAACTGTAGATAGGGCGTTTTTCATAGTTTCCAAATGTACTTTCAGCAACGGACATTATACTAACGGATTATATAAATGTAAGAAAAAGTTGATGGTGGTCAATTGTAGCTAACCATGAATATCTGTAGGTTCAGTTAACCGAGGTCAGAACCCTGTCCTGAAGGATTCGGATATATTATAAACGAAGGTTACAGCTGCCAATGTAATAAAAAAGTTTGTATTAATTTAGAAATGTTGAGTAAGGTAAAAGTGTATCCACTGAAGGCCACATTACTGAATTTATCTACTAGAAAGGCACGTAGACACGCTTGTGAAGATAGGTAATGTTTGGAGGTAACGGTAAAATCCGTTTGAATGTCTGATAGCAAATTTATTCTGGAGAGAGATAATAAAATAAGTGAGTTACTGCAAACCAAGACTGGATATGCAAACTCTCGAACTCGTCCCCTGAATGGTGATGACAAATACAGATGTCTCCAAAGTTCAGTAACAGAGAAGCTGATTCACTCAACGAAATTGATGTTTTAAATTGAAAATATGTTACAAAGCATTTACTGTATGCATCAATACAATCACACATTTGTATTATCTTCAATATCTAAGGTTATTGATTTTATGGTAAAGAAGAAGATAGAATTCCTCTAAAAGAAAATATTAAATGTCTCTGTAAATACAGTGAACCGTGTCTTCATTCATTGTCAGATAAAAGTTTTAATTATTGTTTATACGGAACATCCCAAGATTGAGGGAATGAGCATGTAATCAGAAGGAATGTTACATGAACTCCTTAGATGACAGTTTTCGCATGCTGATAACTAAACTAAACTATTGTGACTACCCGACCACTGCAAACCCCAATTGGGCACACAATGGGCGTCATATTAGGGGAGCAGTAGTGAAAGGTGGGACATGGTTAGTACCCCCCGAGGCCGTCCCACCTGAAGAATGTAGTCTTCGTTACGTGGAAGCGAAGTGGTGACCATAGAACCAGGAATGATGGGAAGGGGACAGTCCGAGTGAAGGGAAGTGATGAAATGAATGGCGATAATGGGTGGCATAAATGGCGGGGAAACTGGTGAACCCGGAGAAAATTAGCCCAAATACCGATTCGACTAATACAAATCCCACATGTGGACGCCTAGGATCAAATCCGAGGCCTCCTCGTTGAGAGGCGAATTGTCTAGAATTCAGACATGGTGCCAGAACTAGGCCAAAAAGGTCATCAAACTTGTAATAACACAAGAGGAGGCAGCCCATACAGTCACTGAGAAGCTGAGACTTTTGATGATAATGTATACAATATGCCGATGGATATAACCAGACAAATAATAAACTGAATAACAACTTAAATCCTACCTCTAAGGTTTTGAAGAGACAAATGAATAGTTGAATACAGATATGACCTGTACATTCGAGAAGCTAACCAAGGTGGAAAGCAGCATTTCGAGGTCCAACCAACCTGAACGAAACACAACCTCTAGTATCAGTGAAGTGACAAAATGCATGTACCAAGTACAACAAGGGTCGTTTAACGCTGCCACGAGCATTCAGTAGAAACTGCAAGACCATTAGTACAATTGTAACAAGGGCATGTTTGTAATCTGATACATCTACAAGCTCGTATGGGTACTTAGATGTCAACCGCAACAAACACCTACAACTGAGGATCTACATTTACAGGAGCAGAACGGAGAAAACGCCCTTGGTGCGTAACCAATAGCGTGATCCATGATGAACCAAGGAGTATGGGTAAACAGATAAACAATCGAAATTTCCTCCTGGAAAAGGCGACAACTGATTTTTTTTTCTGTCCCATTGGGGAAATATCATGAGTCTAAAAGCAGGGAGAAGTAGATGCGACATTTACGCCCGTCAACTCCAAAGGAAAGAGTACCGAGAACCTCGGTCGGGCCGCCGGCTTATACCTTTCGTAGTTAATATTGTGACGTCTCACTTCACTGCCCAGAAGTACTCAATATTTCATGGATATCGGGAACCACTACCCGCCGAGTCCAACCCAATCCAAACAACTTCCCTTCGAAAGGACCTCAGTATCAACTCACTGAATCATGTTTAATAGAAATTAGTTAAATAAGCCAGCAAGGAGTGTAAAGAAAAGCCACATTTTAATATTAGGGTGGTGCAACAAATTGTTGATCATTCAACCAATATTTTAAAAGTTTAGCCTGTTGAATAACCAATTTCAAATATCTCTTGAAAGATTATAGAAGATGAATTATTTCTTCTGGCACCTAAAACAAAAATTTCAAAAATTATGTCTGAATAGAATAATAATATTTTCTTATATTGTTTTACACGCAATGTCCCAATATACCAATTTCTGCTTTTGTCAGGATTGGAAGGCCATACTATGTTCACATACTGGCAATATAAGGTTAGCTTAGTGTTAATATTTAAGAAGATTAAGGGCAAATCATAGAAAAGCATCTATTCCGTTACTCAAAATGTTTTATCATATAATAAAGCCAATGCTAATGGAAAGTAGAATATTTCCAACCTTAAAGTTTTCAACAAACTCCATTGAGTACTGAGGTAAACATGGTTACACAATCAAATATTCTCTCTAATGTTTATTAGGGTCACGGCATAGACATTTAATATTAATGAACATAATTATACAGTACGAGAAGAGAAAGGGGATTTAGGAATACCATACTGATTAATGGTACAAGGAAACGAATGCAGTAACAAAAAAAAAGAATAATTCCTGCGTCATTAATCTATTAACTGCCCGGGCAAAGCTCGCACTGCATCGCCGGTTTATGTTTGCATACCATTACACTTCAAGGAGAACATAAACTGTTCCTACACCGTGTTTTTTTAGGAGAAGTGATTAATTATGTGGTTGTAATTATGAGATACCCCACTGAGCAGAAGTTATATGTTAGTTTTTGTTACGTTTTAATTTGTTCCGTGGGTCTTCAGCTGCTATCTTCAAGACGCAACTTTCAGTTGACGAATAACAGAACCACTAACGTGTGTTTACGGAAGGTATTTCTCAACATTATGCTATATATGCAATAATGCTAAAACACTCACCTTCTGTAAAACTTTGAAAGTAAACTCTAATAGGGTTATGTAAGTGTAAAGGAACGTTATAAATTGAAGGTCCGTGATGCGCAAGGTTTTACCGAACCCGCTGAGCCGGCGAAACCGGCCGCAGTAGCAGATAGTTTCGGGCTTGGACTGCAGATGTCCGTACTTACTACATCGCTGAAGTCCATTGTGTTCGCGCGGGAACAAGAATGTTATCATTTTGTTTGTGTTACTTTCCTCGGTGATACATTGTACGGCGCCAACTAAGTGATCCAAGATACCTGCAGCCATCAATAAAATCTTACGTGTTGCACTTACATGATTTTCTCTATCCACTTCTATACAAATTATTCTCACAAATATTTATTCTTCTATTCACTCTATGTTGGTCGAAGTAAACATGAGCAGACATTGTAATACCTATTTACGATAACATTGCGATATTCTCAGAATAACCAGTCGAGTATTGTAATATGATGTTATATACGTATATCGTATTTATCTACTTTGATAAAAATAGTTTTATACTTCAAACTTGAACGATGGCTATACACATCGACTTTGTAGTTAATAGTTGGATGTAGAGGAGAACAAAAGACTGCAGTAGCTAAGAAAATCATAAGAGATAATTCAGCAATTCCTACTGTCAATTGTTTAGCCTCAACGTCAGGAGGAATTTGTTTGGCATATGGGTAGTATGTTACAATAAATGTATACAACAAATAAATATTAAATTTGAAGTTCCAGTTGTATATTTACAGGAAATTAATTTTAAATTTACCACTGAGTGCGATAAAGCAGGCCACTACGATACTTTTATTATTTAAGTTAATTGATGGAAATTAATCATTTCTTCACACTAGCCGTATATGGGCTAACGTTTTGGATAGATAGAGTCAAACTGAAAAATTCAATGCCATGGCCGGGATTTGAACCACAGATCTCTTGATTTCAGTGCAGTCGTTCTTAAACATTGAGCTGCCATAGCCAACTTGCCGACGTGACATTAAATTCTCCAACTGACTCGTATATTTCCCCGGAAAACCACTAGGACCTCTCGTATTCGAGATACACCGTTTGTGACGACTTATTATTAATTCCCAGGCTTCATCGTTAAACTCTTATTATTTAAGTTAATTGATGGTCTTCATACTAGCCCCTACACAGCCCCTAAGGTTTACGAGTCGATTGGAGAATTTAATGTCACGACAGCACGTTCGCCATAGCAGCTCAATGGGACGCAACCCAGTAAATACGTCATTGAAATTTTCAGTTTGACTCTATCTCTCCATTACGATACTTATTTTGATTTTATAATATTCCACTTTACACAACCGAAGGAGATAAAAGGGGTTTTAGGAGATACATAGAAACACAGTTCCTTGTCTGGGAGAGAAAGACTTCCCACTTGAGCGGAGTGTAAATATTTAAAAATATAAAGCAAGCAATATCTTCTTCTTCTTCTTCTTCTTCTTTAACTAAGGATGTGCTTGTTCCTCGTAGCCCTTATGCTTGTAGACGGCGGGTTGAGGAACAGTGAGAGAGAGAACCCAGTCTGGTATGACAGTGGATGGCAGAATGAGGGCGAGATGAAATGATAGGAAAGATGATGATGGAGCAATTGGCGGGGGAAATCCGGAGGACTCGGAGAAAACCTGCCCCAGCGTCGTGTTCTGCACCACAAATGTCACTTCACGGTTGCCTGGTATCGAACACCGGCAGCCTTGGTGAGAGCCAAGTGGTCTAACCGCTCGGCCACGGCGCGGCAGCAAGGAATGTCTCGGAAATAAATAACTGAAGAAAAACAGTATTGCAGATAAGCTATATACAGATCTACGTGTTTCCTGCAATAAGATTTTTGTTTCTACTTCTTACAGTTTACCAGTTATGTAAAAGTTATTCAGAGCTAAGAGTACTTAAGAGGCTGCTTCCAGAAAATTTAAGATGTACATTTTAGATACTTGTCACAAAAGAATCTTGAGCTTGTGATACTTTAATCAAAGTTATTAGTAATTTTCGAGAAAGTCCATTCTTAAATAAAAGATAATTTTTAGATGAGGACGAAGAATGTTGTATTGATAATATAAGATAAGCAGTTTGTTATTTTTATTCTTTGTCTCTTCACAATTAAGGTGTTGTCGCTTTGAAGCTCTACGTGTGCGTTTAAGGTCTAGCGCCCCATTTTTGTAACGTTTTTGTAACATTTTGATACGTTAACTTAAGTTTACCATGGTAGCTCAATGGTTAAGATCAAACGGACGGGACCGGGAGATCCGTGGTTCAAATCCCGATTGGAATTGAATTTTTCAGTCTAACTCTACCTATCCAACTCTTAGCCTACACACGTCTTGTCTGGAAGAAATATTAATTTCCATCAATATATTTGATACTGATAACGCAATTATCAATAGTTGGCAGAGAACTTTCAAGCTTAAAATGCGAACTAAAAGCAATGAGTTTAGGAAAGCCATGCAACTGCTATAGACCCATTTTCCTTTGTATCCCCTGCGAGCGGAAACCACAATGGATGGTTTTCATTAAATGTCCAACATGCCTATGATTCAAGCTTTAAGTTTCAAAATTGTTGTCAGTGTCCGTCAATACGCGAGTGTAACATTCTCTAGGCAATCCAGGTCGATCCCTGAAAGGTCTTCCAGTTTTAGGGAAAGACGTTCTTCACACCAGAGAGTCAGATTTGTGTTGGTTTCTACCAATTTTTAGTTGCCACCTTAGTACTACACTACATGGTATTGTGGAAACTAATAATCTAACTTAGATTTTGATGTCTTCACTCCAAAAAGTCTATGCAATCTGATAATTATGTGAATAGAAGGGGGAATTCAGCATTAGGAACTATATTAATTGACAGAACATTTCAAAAGCATTTATACAATAAACAAATGCAATAAAAAGGAAAATAAGCTATTGCACATATCTCACCCTGAAAGTAAATGACTGATATAGAAAAGATATAATCAAGTAAGGGGAAAATGTGTTAACTATTGAGCTACTTTAGCCTTCTTTACCTTTGTTTGCAGTCGTTTTCTTTTTGTTAGCCTAGCCGAGAGGAAATACGATATATTTCATCCATATTCCATTTGAGAGCAACCCTTCTATCATAGAGCTGTCCTCCTCATCATCGCATCAATTGACGGGAAGCAATCCAGGTTCATTAAACTACTTTAATCCAAAAAGTAAATGCACTTATTGATATGACTGTTCACTAAATAAATGACGTTCTTGTTTGCTGCAGGATGTAGATGTCCATGAAGGAGAACTAGAATGGACGTTACATGAACAAGGATTAGTTTTGGGGTCTTTTTATTGGGCCTATATTGTCGCCCTGGTTCCTGGAGGCCTACTGGCTCAGAAGTTGGGCACAAAAGTAGTATTTGGAGGAGCCAACCTCGTTTCCAGTGTTGTCACATTTCTAGCACCGTTTGCTGCACGCCAACACTACGTGGCGCTGATGGTGGTGAGACTTATACAGGGTCTAGTATCCGTAAGTATAATTGTTTGTTATCTCATTATTAACAATAATGAACATTTAGTGATGTCCGCCTGACTTGGAGCTTCTATTACAGTCACAAACAGGTTACCGTTCACCACGCACAGTCAACTGCAATGAAATATACCTAACAATAATTTTTCTATTATGTAGGCTCTTTATTATTTAATTTTGGCATTTGAAAATTGAAGGCTCTTGCATAAAACATTACAAGTATATTAAATTAAAGCTTTAGAATTATGGAATTACAATAGTATACATTGAAAACCACAACTCCTAAGCTCATTAGTTTTTTATTTCGTAAAATCATATGTGAAACTTCAGGAATATAAATTCCCCAATTTTGACGCAGAAAACACATGTAACAAAATTTCTTTGTTAAATTAACGTCCTCCAATGTAACTCACATCGGAATATGAACGAAATGGAAGAAATGATGCTCAAATGAGCACAGCTTCCTTAGAGCTTATAGTTAGCCGGCTTTCATCTTTCAGGAATAAAGGGAAAACCTGGTAAAAACTTTATCCATATCAAATTCGGGACCTTTTAAATGTGAGGCAAAAACGTTTACCCAAAAACATATCAATCTATAATAACGTTAGAGACGATGACAATAATATTAATAAGTATTATAATAATTTTAATAAAAACCAACATTTTCGTGTTATTTGTTAAATTAGCTCTAAAAGTCTTAATTTTTAACGTACAGTTTATGCCTTCGATCTCTGCTGTCTGAGTTGTAACCTTCAATGTATGCTATCTCATCTCATTTAAAGTCTGCATCAGAATAGCATATATGTAGTTAGTTGATGAGCTGATATTATATGAATAGCACATACCTACACTGCCATTCACATCCATACACTTTCGAAGCATATGGTACAATAGTGGGTAGATGCAGATGGACATTAGAAAGATGAACGGTGGTATTTCACGTGATGTTTCTGTTGCAGGGTGCAACATGGCCAGCAATGCATGTAATGGTCGCCCACTGGATTCCCCCAAGTGAGAGAGGAAAATTCGTATCCACATATTACGGTAAAGCAAGTATATTTTTCCCCTAAATTAAGCTAAATAAAGTTATGAGCACAGTAGAGCTTTCCTCAAGCTCCAGGAAATTAGAGGTTGTTTATGATGATTAATTAAAACAGGCATTGGCCAAATATACTACAACTATTGTAGTGTGGTAAGTGAAGCATTGGAAAACGAGGAAACAGTTTGAAAATACAAGATAATTCAAGTGTTTCCTGCTTCTAGATTTATTTAACACATGTGCAGTGCACAGTGCATGCGTTTTCTCGACTATAGTGAATAATAAATACAGTATTTACACGAAAATAGAATAATTAACAGCTGTTTCATATAGTGATTCCAATACCAAGGTCACCAACTTTAACACTAATAGCGAGATGGAGAGAGATTTTCAATGCCTCAGTGTTGACGATAAAACTGCCACCTCATACGTTAAACTGGAAGTAAATATAAATTAAATGAAAAGGAACTTAAGACTGATGTAATATCTAAACACTTAATTGCAAGTATCAAATAATAATGTGATAATATATATATATAAATTCAATGATGTAATAAAGTTCATGCATGTGAAATCCCTCCTGCTGCGTAGGGAGTAGCAGTTATAGCTCATTAGGGTCGGAACTCCTAAGAGCCTTGTGCAGTTGCTGTACTTTCGTGCCCTTAGCACTGTCGTTGTTTACTTCACACACTTAACACGTACACCACTGTTGTACAGATTTATGCAAAACACGCAAGTTTCTGACAGCAGGAATCTGTTGTCGAGAAATTTATGTTTTGCGGTGCTTTTTGGAGGCTTTTTAAAAGAAGCTACTACTGGCGTTCTCACTTTCCCTCCTCCGTGCCCTTCCTCTCTCTCGCACATATAACACACGGCTGCTCACGCACGCACGTGTACAGGAGGCACGGGTACGGATATCACGCAAAGTATTTCATTTTAAAGTTCAATAAGTTACAGTGTTCCAAACTGTGACGCATATATACAACTCAGATAACTAATGTTTAATTAGCTCTAATTGAAATGAGTTGCAGCAAATTTTATTTGGCACAGTGTTTGGTAATTAAAGACTTACATTATGGACACTCGTGCCTGGGTAAGAGGTTGAGTTATTTTAAAGTCTAAGGAAGTGAACTGGGTTGGAATCCCAGATATTCCATCGGGATGCTGTGCCACAAAATTGTTTATTTAGTAATGAGAAATGTATTGGTGTAGATGAAGTTGAGTGGAGGATTTGTGATATTGCAGGAAACGCGGTGGGGACAGCGGTCACTTACCCACTGTGCGGCTTGTTGATTGATCTGCTTGGTTGGAGTGCAGCGTTCTACATCCCAGCCGTTATAACGCTCTTCTGGTGCTTCCTGTGGTGGTTGTTGGTCTTCGACTTACCTGCCAAACATCCACGGATTTCTACCAGTGAGCGGGAATACATCGAAACTGCTGTAAATATTCATCTGTCACGTAAGAAGGTAGGTACAATACGTCCTTACAATTCCAATCACAGCTTTCCAATTCTATTCTAAGTACAAACTTGCCAGCTTCTCATATTTACGATATTGTTTACGTCTATTCCAGCCGTTATGCCACCTTGACGTAATATTCCGCTGTGTCCTCCATTTCTCTACCTCTCAACTTCCTTCCTCACTTTAATTTTGTCTGTATACTTTCCCCACCTCCCTTATTCTTTTCTCTCCTTTCAACGTAAACATTTTTATACTTACTACGCGAGCTCCTTTATTATCCTATATAAACTTCCTCCAGTTTCTATTTCCTTACACTCCACTATCTATTTCCACATAAAACACAATCCTTTGGTCAACCCCCTCTCAATATTACTCCTGTCCTTAACCAAGCTAAACCCTCCCTCTCATATCTATCACATATGTCTATATATGTTTCCCTTCCCCATTCTCTCTCCATTTTCAGATATACATTTAGTACATTGCGATCCATATAAACCTGAACCATTTCAATAGGCCATAATTTCCCTTCAAAAGCTCCTAGAATGTAGAAATCTGTGGCTCTGGCAGAATTGACAACACTGACAATTGTAGACAGTTGACAGTCTTAAATGTGCAGTCATAACAGTAACATGCAGTACTCACTACGAGAGCTTGTTTACATTTTGAAAACATATTGGAAGACAAATTCCTTGGTAACAACACAACGGGAATTTCGAAGAGAATTTAATGTACACGATGTTCGGACAAAGACAACAATTTTATCGCTGGTAAGAAAGCTGGAGACAACTGGTATACTCATTACTGAGAGTGGAAGACATAGACCGCCGTTGAATGCAGAGACTGTTACACATGTTCGCAGAAGGCTATTGAACTCTCCAAACAAATGGTTGCGTGTCGATTGAGTCAGGAATCAGGGTATTCATATGGAACATGTCAAAGAGCTGCGACCTTACAGAGTGCGTATGGTGTAACAACTGAAAGAAGCAGATTATGATAAACGAATTAGTTACTGTCGATGGTTTCAGGGTACTCTTATTCCACGTCCAGACATTCTCACCACAACCTGGTTTACAGATGAGGCATGGCTTCCTTTGTCAGCCTATATAAGCACAAAAACACCAGATATTGGGCTGCTGTAAACCCCCAAGTGATACACCAAACCCCACGGCATGATGAAAAGGTTGGAGTATGGTGCGTGGTGTCAGCCTCCAGGATCGTTGGTCCTATTTTCTTTGATATGACTGTAGATGGTATCTTCAATACACTTCTATAGCAGCTGGATGATATTGAATTGAGAGGTTATTTCCAGCAAGATGGAGCAACGTGCCATATATCTAATGACATCATGGAACTTGTAACCAGTTTCTTTGATAATCGAATAATCTCAAAAGGTCTGTGGCCCCGAGATCCCCTGACCTAGCCTTACCGGATTTTTTCTTGCGGGGATATCTAAAAATAGAGAGTACAGGAATAGGCCACGGATAATTTATGTCCTCAAGGAATCCATTAGAACCGAAATAAGTAACATTGACGAGGACACTCTCCGTAAAACTTGAGAGAATATGGTGAGACGAGTCAAACATGTATAGATGCTGGTGAAGGACACTTCCAACATGTTCTCTCAGATGTAAATAGTGTAATGTAATCTCCCAATTGTGTATTATATTCTCCCAAAGTTGCACGTGTGTCCTATTATTGGTTCAAAGGTTACGACTTATTGAAATGGCCCAGATTTATATGAATCGCACTGTAACTTTCTTACTTGTCAGGTTTCCCCCTGTCACTTGTCTGTCAATGTCTAACCTAAAATTCAATGCAATAACTGGGATTTGAACCACTGCTCTGCCGGTCTCCGTCCAGTTGCTCTTAGCCATTGAGCTACCATTGCCAACATAGATACACAGAGATATATGAAGTGCCCTGATTTAGATAGTTTATAAAGTTATATTTTTATTTACTCTGATTGAGAAGTCAAAGACTCAGCACAGTTCATTCATAAATCCAGAAAAAGGAAGACATCTTTCGCTCTTTTGTTTTCTGGAACCTTCGGCTATTAGCAGCATGGCCAAAGTGCCCAGCGATCTAAAATGCACTCAAAGAGAGCAAATGTTTGGAAAAGTTTGTATTCAGTTCAGAAGTTTGATAATTAAGTATATTTATATGCTATTTTCACTTGATTTCCAGATGTGAGAATGATTACGAAGCACAAATATAGCCTTAAAGCTAAAAGAAAGCTGGTCGGTGACCGCAAAAACAAGTGCATTCCATAATATGCAAAGGAATTCGGGCTGCCGCGTCTCATAATTAGCATATTATGTAGGTCAAGTATATCTCTCGCCTACAAAAGACACCGTCTAGCTTAATTTGCATATCAACAAGTAAGTTCTCATGCTTTTGGAGCTAAGCCTAACTTTGGCAATCATTTGCTGCATCTTTTGAGAAATCAGCAAGACAGACCAGCCAGAAGTGGTTAACGTTACTTCAGAGCTTTGACTAATAGACATTCTTAACAAGATTTCAGCTCTCAGCCGGTCACAGTGCTATACATTCTATGCTTTAATTAATTCAGAAATATTGTGAGGAAGTGAGAAGAGCGCTAACTTACACTTGATTTCGCTATTGTTACTGCTCAGAGTAATAACTAAACTTCCGTAGCGCAATGTTTACCTATATCTCTGTTGCACACACCAACTTGGGCTGCTCGTAGCTTCTCGATGCTGACAGAACGTTTCGTTCTGACTAACCCTCACTAACTCACTGGCGGTCGACTCAATGACTCCTGGATGGCTTTAGCGCTAGCTTATGCATCCTCCAGGTCACACAGAAGATGGACGTTTCTGGAAGCATATTGTTCCAGATTTGCCAGCGACAGGCAGCGGCAGGACCCTGTGCGATAGCTCCCTTCTTGCTACCGCCGGCGCTGCAATATAAATATAAAACGACTTAGACTACGAGGTATACAAGCATTTCGAGTGTTTGGAACAATAAGTCTTAAAGGATGTGACTTAAACCTTAAATGTTAATTGCTCTGGTTTAAAATTCTAAAATACTGTTTTAACTTAAAACGGTAAAATCTATAATTTGAAGTGCTGCAGTACACGTCGATGAAGAACTTCCGCTTAGGTATACCAGAGGGATCAGCACCAGACTTGTTAATCTTAATGTTTGTGACTCAGAACCTGGTTCTTTCTACTTTTATTTCCTGTTTAAAAATCTCATTTGTACTTATTATTGCTTTCACCAGCTCCAAAACTCGTGATGCTGTCACAGTAGCGTGTGAATGATTTTATAGATTTTATACATAACCTTTTAATTCCACCATATTTAAAAATAGTTTTGTAATAATTGGATTAATGGAAAGTGTTAATCTCCGATTTTCCTGTCCCTCTATTTCATCTCCATTATCATTTCATATCATCTCGCATTTGGTGGTCTCTTTCAGGTAGGAGTATCGCGGGGGTTTCGGCGTTGAATGGCGGGATATGTTCTTGGCAAAACTTCCTCCTCCAGTATGACGGTGTTCAGTCTGGTGGGGTCGTTTCCGGACCACAGTAGGGTGGGATGCTGATTGTACTGGTCTGCCGGGGAGTTTCCAAACGGGTAAAGTTTAGGGACCCTGCCCTATGCACTGTCGTGCCTCCATGGGACGACCACCCTTTGTCTCCTATCACCTCATCCATGCTCTCATGGGTGCCTCACTTGGGGACATAGGTACAATAGACGACGTTAGGACCTACGTGCCAAATCCCCTCCGTGACGTAGTCCAGTCCAGTAGTTAATAGCTTGTTTGCGCTTAGTTAAGTGATTTTTATTAAATAATTTTAAAGCCTGGAGAAGGTAATTTCTGTAAATGAAATGACACGAAATTGGGATTCACTGATGCTGATCAGAAGGATAGTATCCTTTATTACACATTAAGGAAAGAAGTGACGTATGAAATATGCCAATTAGGGGGCGTGGCATGCTATCTAAATAGATGCAAATTGGGGGAAGAGACGACTAAGCATGTCGAAATACTTTATGGACGAGAAATGTGTAAATTAGGGGAGGGTGAGTCTAAATTAATGCAAACTATAGGGTATAACATGAAAAATATAATGCAGCTCCATTTGATGTGTCAGTTTTATCTGTCAAAAGTTTGTAGCTCTCTGCCGGAAAGGAATGCAAATTAGGGGCCGGGAGGATCAGTGCTGCTTAGGCGTGCCTTTGATATGCAGAATCATCTAGAATAATTCACTATTTGTCTAAATTCGTTTAAAATTCAATAATCGGCAAGAATGTGCTGTTTTCTTAGGAACGTTCACATTCTAGGTTTAGTATGCGTGAATTCAGTATGTGTATGAGAGTGTGCTATAGGTTCGAGTGAACTACACGAAAACAAATGTTAATTACGTTTAGAACCAAACAGCTATGATCCTACAATATGTAGTAGGCTCAGTATACTAACCGGAGATCTGTCAGCACAAGGTGAAGCACTCATCTCCAAATCATTATTTACATGAAACAAGCAATGTTCATCCTTACTCTTGACGACAACAATCTACAGGAATTTCAAGGTATTATGGAAACTTTAATCTTTCCGGATGATCCGAAATTCAGAGTGAGAAGACACTCAAAAACCATGGGCGACCACCTAGGTTCAACGTATAGGTGAGAGGAGGGTATTATGGTATACCATTTAAATTTCTAAAATAGCAACTGGTTCTTAAATAAAAATCGCCAAATGATCATGAGTATATGCTATAACTACTTATGATGGTGCCACTTGGAACAAAAACTGCTATTCATTTCGTTGTCATAAAAACAATGTATTTAAAAATGTTACAAATGAAGGTTCATATGAAACAGTCGGATGTTATGGAATAGGTGGTTAAAATATTGAAAAATTAATTCGATTTCATATAACATGAAACATGGTGGGTTTAGCATAGACAAAACATCTATAAAAAAATGTTTAAAGACCTAGATCATGCACCAAGACTATATAGACTTTGTTTACATTTCAATAAATTTAATATTTTTTAAAAATATACATTGGATTTAAATTAGGCTATAGTTCTATTTATATAACTATGGTAGACGCTTAATTTAAAGGCGCTTGGAGGAGAAGTTCAAAGGATTCAGTGTAAATAATTTACGAAGTATCTACCATGCTTTAATTCAATCTCATTTGGATTACTTAAACATCTTATACCGTATTTAATTCATGACCTCGAAGTACTTCAAAATCGTGCCTTGAAAATAATCTACAATCTGCCCTTTAGAACAAACACAGAAACACGCTACCATGTAACTAACATTTTACCATTACAAGTAAACATAGAGTTATCCTTGATAATATATCTCCACAAAATAAAAAATAATCTTCCAAAGTCCAATCTAACATTTGAAATCTCCTCTCATATATAATACAAGAAATAAAGGAAACTTAACAAAACCAACAGTGAATACTTCTACTTATGGCCTGAACAGCTTAACCTCTCACGTTATCAACTTATATAATGCGCTGCCACTGGAACTGAAAGGCTGCAGGAACATAAAAGGTTTTAAAAGGAAAGTTACTGAAAATTTACTGAAGGCATATATTGATAGCTGATAAAGTGTTACACATTTATAGCTGGTTTGATAGCTGAACTGGTTAAAAATTAATATGGATTAATGTCCCATAGAATATGTAGCCTTTTTCTGCAATGTTCTTTGTTACTATTATTTCTTGAGTTACAGTGAATGTTTGTATCTTTGTATGTTTCATATATGTTATTCTTATACGGTAATTCATTCCTACTATGAAAATGTAATATAAGTATTGTTAAGGGCTGTTTGCCAACATTTTATATATTTTTGTAATGTTCCCTAGCATGAGCTATGGCTCTGGGAACCTTTTCAGATAACAATAAATAAAATAAATAATAAATAAATAAGTTCGTCAACACAAACTGTATTTTTTTGCCTTTAGGAAAAGCCCATATGGCCATCGAAGGGAAAATTAAGAGGATTGGGAAAGACCAAATTTCTTTTGAAGAAATTGAATAAGAGCGTGGTATGACTGTAATAGCGGGAAAACAACAGGCCAAGTATGTTTACTTGGTAGCTACAGTAATACCCGACACGGCATCTTTACAATAATGAACGAAACATTGCCAGCTGAAAACAATTATCTTACACTGGATATCAATGTTCCAGTCACATCGTACTAGTGCGTTAAAATGCTTGAAAATTTGTCTGCTAGAGCTTTGAATATCACAAAACACACTTTATTCTGTAACGAGTGAAATGACAACAACAAGCTGTCAACTGTCACTGCAGTGCATCATGGGAGTCTTTCTCGACTACTTCCTGCCATTTTCACATGATAGCAGCAGCAAACGGAGCCGAAATCTTGGTATTCCATATTTCCCGACTATTCCAAAATACCCTCCTCTCCTCTCTGTGTATCAAAATGAGTGAAGAGTATCCAAAGTTGGTGCCTATATGCACAGCTCGACATTCTTTTAGAGTGATTCAAATATCTGCTATTTTATAGCCTGTAACTTTTGTCAGAGAGTTTCTAATAAATTTTTATTTAAACAAAATCGTTGTTTTAATTTCTTAAAAACCCTGAAAAATGTTAATTTCAATGTAAAATTCATGAAGCTAAGTGAATGATTTTGTTTTTGTTTCCAGCTACCCGTGCCATGGAAGGCTATTGTTACTTCAGTACCGCTTTGGGCACTTGCTGTTGCCAATTCTGGAAGCGTCTGGACATTCCTCATGTGTCTTACGTACAGTCCAACTTATTTTAGAAATGTTTATGGATTGAGTATACGGATGGTGAGTATTAAGCCTATCCTCTGCTTCTCACTCCTTTCTATTTTGTTCTAATTCTGACTCTGCACTATCATGTGATTGGTTTAAGCATTACCTGTATGATAAACCTCTGGTCCTTATAGACACACGTCACATCATATATTCTTCTGACGTTCAAATATTGTGTCGACTTTGTTATCTCTGGGTAGATTTTAGTAAGGAAGTTGGTTAAACAGTTACTTCCTATTATCCCCAGTATTTTATTTTTGGCCCATTGTTGTTTAAATTAGCACTCTTCGAAGCTTGTACTTTATTCAGCATTATAACCATTTCGTCGCATCACTACATTTATTACACTTGCGGAGTTTTTCTAAATTCCAATTGTTCTAAAGGGACATTATAAGTCTGGCTTCCATCTTGTGACCAGTTCCATTCCTTGAGGGAGAGCTTGCGTCTATCACAACAATGGATGTTTTAGCATTTGTCTGTCTGTTCCGTGGAAAAGCACTTGGACTGTACCTACCTACCTCTAGTCTAAGAAAACGTCTCATTTCACTAACCTTTTATGTTCTGATTCTGATATTGACATTTTACGATATCGGCAAAGCCGGTAATTGGTACCAGTCACAAGCAATGACTGTGGGCAAATGTTATAAACTGTTAGCTAATTTATTTTCGCTGGATGCAAAGCATTTACGGTGTCATATAACTAATATCTCTTAAAATGTTGTATACTCCACTTCTACTGATATTCAACTTCATCCCTCAGGCTTGAAACTCTCTCCTAAAGTTTGGCTTATGCATGCTATATATTGCTTTCAGTGTTCCTGTATGCCATTTACATTTGATTTCTGGTGTTACACTTCAGTCGGTGTTATTAATTAAATATTGCTTTAATAAACTGTCTTATTTTCCACCACCACCGCCGCCACCACCACCACCACCGCCGCCGCCACCACCACCACCACCACCATCACCACCACCACCACCACCACCATCACCACCACCACCACCATCACCACCACCACCACCACCGCCGCCACCACCACCACCACCGCCGCCGCCACCACCACCACCACCACCATCACCACCACCACCACCATCACCACCACCACCACCACCACCATCACCACCACCACCACCACCACCATCACCACCACCACCACCACCACCACCACCACCACCACCACAACCACCACCATCACCACCACCACCATCACCACCACAACCACCACCATCACCATCACCACCATCACCACCACCACCACCACCACAACCACCACCATCACCACCACCACCACCATCACCACCACCACCACCACCATCACCACCACCACCACCACCACCACCACCATCACCACCACAACCACCACCATCACCACCACCACCATCACCACCACCACCACCATCACCACCACCACCACCACCACCACCACCACCATCACCACCACCACCACCACCACCACCACCATCACCACCATCACCACCACCACCACCGCCACCACCACCACCATCACCACCACAACCACCACCATCACCACCACCACCATCACCACCACCACCACCACCATCACCACCACCACCACCACCATCACCACCACCACCACCACCACCACCACCACCATCACCACCACCACCACCACCACCACCGCCATCACCACCACCATCACCACCACCATCATCACCACCCCCACCACCACCACCATCACCACCACCACCACCACCACCACCACCATCACCACCACCACCACCACCATCACCACCACCACCACCATCACCACCACCACCACCACCACCACCACCACCACCACCATCACCACCACCACCACCACCACCACCATCACCACCACCACCACCATCATCACCACCCCCACCACCACCACCATCACCACCACCACCACCACCGCCACCACCACCACCATCACCACCACCACCACCACCACCACCACCACCACCGCCATCACCACCACCACCACCACCACCATCACCACCACCACCACCAACATGGATTTGACTGAGAATAAAAGCTGCAACTTGTGTTTGGGTCAAGGGATACACTGCTATCTGTATCCACTTTTGATTAGTTTTTTTTTTTACTTTTTGAGGCAATAATATTAAAGTTTAAAATATGCTTTTGACAAACCATTTAAGTACGCGCCAGTAGTGTGTCAAATTGTTGTTGAAAATGAGTTGTTTCCTACGATATAATAAAAAAAGAGTTTAAATTTTAAGATCAGCATATAGCTATTTGCTTTTAAATATGCTACTCAATTTTATCTATACCCCTTGTACCCACAACAAAATGTGTTCGTAGGCTGTTTCTCTAAAGGATTATTAGAATTAACATGAAGTGTTTTGTAAGAATACTCTCTACGAGGAATAAAAAAGGGCGATGGTCGGTAGAGAAAGAGTAGCACTTCAAGTCTTCTGTGATCACGGATGGTATCTGTTTCATCGAGAAATGTTATTGCCAATGCCTATGAAATGATAACCAGAAACAGTTGCATGTTGCATTAGTTAAATAGTTTGGTATTGTGCTAGTTACAATAGAGTCAAAGCTGTACTGTACTATACATTTAAGTTTTAATTGAGTGGTGGGTCTAGACTTAGGAAAGATACAACTTACCCAACTAACAAATGACCTATCACTGTGCTCACTCCTGTACGTGCTTTATGTGGGGCCCTTGTGTGGAAGTCCAGAATACGTAGACACAGTATTGTACGGGACGGCATACGTCCCGTACAGCCGGAAGAGCTGACGAGGGACGTCAACAGCTACTTGCAATGCTTTCCAGATTTCAGTTTTGGCGTTGTGATTCTACTCCGCAGTAGAGTTTTGGTACACGTGTAGCAAGCATTATACCATCAAATGTTCAGGTGCGTAGTGGTGTGAGTGCAGTGACAGTTCCCTTGTCAGCATGATTAGTATAGTTTTAGGTAAAATATGACATTTAAATACAAACTAAATTGTTATTGACTTTTTGTCTCGCAGAATGGTCTGGTGTCTGGTCTTCCAAACATCACCCGTTTTGTTGTTGCCTTGTTGTTTTCCTGGTTTGCTGAGAGACTTCTAAATACCAATCCACCGTGGTCTGTTACTACGGTGAGGAAACTGGCAACGGGCATAGGTGAGTATGGGCAGATACTATCTACGAGCTTTGGTCAATTTGTATATTTGGAGGTTTGTGGATGTAAGTAAATTAGGATATTCTGAGAATTATGCTTTCCTTGTCCTGCGTGACTACATGTAGGTACTCCTCAATAGCATAGATGGTAGCGTGTCTGTCTCACGTTCAAGAGGTCCCCAGCTGGAATCTTAGTCAGGGTGATTTACCTGGCCAGGTTTTTTCCGGGGTTTCCCTTCGCCTGAAAGAGGAATCTCGGGCAACCCTAAGTTCTATGTACCCTTGGCTCATTTGATTCATCGTCCGATATGGCTTAACGTTCGAGGACGTACGTTAAAAGAAAACTGCATCCTAATCTGCAACACTGGACCCACAGATGTAATTGAAAATAACAAGTCTGAAGAACATATAAGATGTAAATGTGAAAAAGACTGTAATGTGATATTGTTGTTTTTCTCATTCAACACAAAATTATTTAAAGAAAAGGCAAACAATTTAAGGTTTCCAATTACAGGTTTATATTACTAGCCTACCTAATTTTTTAATTTAGCCTTCCTATAACTATTGTAATGGAAAACATTGATTAACCAGTCTATGGCAATAGAAGCTCCACATGCTTAATTACATTAATATCAGAGCAGATTTTTTTAACGTAATCTGTACGGTAATGCTCGGTTGGGGCTCCTGACCCACGCGTTTTTCGAGGTTTTCCTCGGTTCGTTAGAAAAATGCTAGAAACGTTTAATGCATCCTCGAATTTCTATTCCCTTATCACTTCTCATTTAACTTCACCCTTCATCCCCTTGGTAGTTTCAGGATTGATACGCTGTTTGGCAGGAAGTAAAGGCGCTAAAGCTTGGTGCTGTGATCTTCCAGGGATTCTGTAGGTTGCACTAGACATCATCATCTGGAACTGATAGGAACTCTCTGCGCTACAGATACAAAAGGCCAACACTTACTCGTTACTTACCGATTGGCACGTAACACCGCTCTTTGCCGTCCTCACTCTGCAGCTTCATATAGACTTTTCCATCACTTCCGTTATAAACACAGCAATTTTCCTTGGAAATCTGTAAATATCATGTTCTAGACGTTCTCGCGCTTCGAGCCAGGTAAGAAGATGTGACATCGACGTTTCGGGAGCATACATCTCTCCCATCTTCAGGATGCTGAATCAGCATCATTCATATCTGGCTCGAAGCCCAAGAACGTCTAGAACATATACGCCACCAGGAATGATTCAGCTCATATAAGTTCACTTTCTGACACAGACTTTTAGTTTAGCTCTCTCAGTCACATGAAAGTCTTTCATCATTCAGAGAAAGTTTAGAAATTAAGCAAAAACGTAGTGATAATTTGAATTCTCCTCCCGTCAGCTTTGCAATTGGGCATATTATTTGCTCCTGTCATTTGCACAGTCATGCTGATGCAAAATGAAAATCCATACAAATAGCCCATTCGTGTTGTATTCGATTAATAATGCATAACGAGTTGAACTTTGAGGTATGCTCTGGTCAGTAAAGCATCTTTAAGGATAGATGAACAGAAAAGCTTCATAATTGTCTTTTAAATGTCTAATGTAGAGTTTAAAAATAAGAACACAGATAGTTTGAAGCTTTGTCTCATTAAAAATCTACACCTATTTAGTTTTATTGGCGTTACACAGTTCTCCCATTGAAAGTAATAATAGAAATGACGGTATCGGGTATCCAATATTTGTTATCGTAGAAATCATGTGTATCGATATCGAGAAAAACTTTTATAGACCTATTCCTAGTTTTAACACATCTTCTTGTCCAAAATTAAATCCAAACTAAGAAACTGAATATTGTTTGTTTCTAGGTAGACATAAGGGAATGGTTATATATTGTAAGGGCCGAATTATAGGCTGAAATGGAAGAAACATATTTTCAAATCAGTTATTTATAAATTATTTAACTAAATGAATATACTCACAAAAGGGTACTCTTAACTGTGAACCGACGAAGTGGCGTACCGCCTAGACACTCACACTCATATACCGTTATCAACTATTGCTTACTTTTGTGAGTATATAAATTGCATACTGTAATTATTTCTACTGAAGCTCTCGCCAATAACGATTTTTTGCGAGCTATTAGCTCCTTTTGCCCATGGGGTTTTCTATCTACTCTTGCACATTTTATTATTTCTGGAAAATGAAAGTGCTCTGTCGACAGCGACGCTGATGCCCGCAGCGTTGTGCTTGCTGATAACGAACGTCGGCTGTGATCCAGTGACAGAAGTGGCACTCTTCATCCTCATCTCAGGCACCGGAGGCTGTGCTTCATCAGGCCCACTGGCAAACAGCGTGGATCTGGCTCCCAACTTCGCTGGTAAGGCTACAATTTCTAGATTAATGCTATCCTAGTGGTAGGAAATGAAAGTAACATGTAGAAGTAATGGAAGAATTGATATAGTCTGAACATATGGAGTGCTAAAGTGTCATCAATTTTACTTCCTTTCTGAGATATCTACGTGCCTCTTGTGGCTATTTTATTTTGTATTTGGTAGAAGAAGTAGGCATTGTTATTTTAACGAGTGGGATATATTCGTAATTTTGCAACTGGATGCCAGTTAATTAATCCTTGTTTAAGAAATAGCTTGTCCCATATCTCTGAACGCTCACGTGACCTAATCTCCTCCCATTGGCTGCAGTCCTGGTATAGACCGTTGTAGGGTAAAAACGAGTACATTATTTAACATGATATATTGTAATATATTCGAAGGGAATGCTAAACTTGTATTCTCATAACCGTATGGATTAAATATGTTACGTAACAGAGTTAATTTATCTGGAATGCATGTTAATTCTTAACATAAAATAAAGAGGATGATCCTTTGCTTCAAACCTGCCTCTCGGGTTGACTGACGACAGCACGTGTGTTTATCGGTAGTAGTGACATTACTTTTATCGCTGACCTTGTTTTGACCTCGATTTGTCATTCAACATGTGACTTGAGTTTCATTAAAAACTCCTATTTTGCATGACTTCACCTCTTTATTGACATGTTCTTATCTATCTCCCTGACAATTATTATGACGTTTACTGCGCGTGTACACGTGGTGTGAAAGCAACACCTACGACACCGAAAGCATTAACCAATTAGGGTATAGGGGAAGGTAATGGTACGCCGAGGGATACATGTCAGTGGGGCAAGATTAATTCAATTTATCGACTACTTTTAAGCAAGAAATAATAGATAAACATACTTATTCAATACAAATATTTAACTTGAAGGCCCTTCTTCTTGGCGTGTAGATAACGTGTGCACTTTATTTTTGTAAGTGCCTTTCTCTTATTGTGAGTGAACTACAGCCCGGTCCATCTCAGCACCAACCATGAACTTTGAATACCTCTCTGTTTCCCTTAACAAGTGTGCTGTGTGATAAACCATTTAAAAACAAACATGCAAGTAAAGAAATGGGAAAGAATAGAAATAAAAGAGCAACTGCCCGTCTCGGTAGCGTAGATGGTAGCGTGTCTGCCTCACGTTCAAGAAGTTCCGAGTTCGAATCTCGGCCAGGGTGAGTTACCTGGATAAGACTTTTTCCGGGGGTTTCCCTTACCCTGAAAGACGAATGCCGGGTAACTCTAAGCTCTATAGACCCCAGCAACATTTCACCCATTGCACTCATCGTCCGATATGACATAATGTTGGAGGACGTAAATTACAAAAAAGAAAAAGAAGCAACTATGTTAAAGTCACATTACTCTCATGTTTACAATTTATTTTCAAAGATAGTTTTGTCTAGCTTGTGTTAAAGATGACAAATGTTGGTGGAAAGATTTCCGTGCACATTCTGATACAGCTACAAAAGAACAAACAGCGGAGATAAACCCAGTCAGATGTTTAAAACGAGGTCGCTATCTTACCTGGTCTTGACATTGCATATTCTTTGCCTGACGTCACCAAAACATCATTTCAGAAGTCTTTTACTCAGGATTTTGGGAAACTCAAATGACCAACATGAAAGAGCCTAAAGCTATTTGCTGACAATAGTGCTTCTAAATTGTTCTCAAAGATTTTGTGTTCGATTCTTATGGCATCCAGCAGTGTAACCTTTTGAAGAACTAAATAATAATTCATAGAATTTTACTGATTATATAGGTATATAGAAAATTCAAGATACATGATTATTTTGTCAAAACAGAATGAAGTATAACATTTTAGTAAAAATCTTACACTATTATCTATAGAATATAAAATGACATTTTTCTTTCTAAGGATGGTTTTTGTGCAGAAACGTTGGTGCAGTTTTGAGGCTGGGGGTTCAGGAAACCCTTGGTGAAACATTGGCACTGAATCTTTGGTTCAAATCCATTACAAGGGTTATCTGCTGTAGGCAAATGCAATAGGACGTAAACATGGTGACAATCATTTTGCAATTGTTACCCACAGAAAATTATTTTTAAAGAATATATTATAATTTTAAAAACTAATTAATCCAATTGTAATGAGACGTGGTTGAACTTTGCAGGAACATTGCTGGGAATACTCAGCCTCCTGTCCATGTCTTCAGGATTCCTTGTACCAAGCATGGTCAGCGCATTGCTTGAGGGAAACGTAAGTATAGAGTCACCTTCTCCTTTAGGCTCAACATATTTAATTTTGATTAAAGTTTATTATCAATTAAACCTTTTCAAATTTATTGTCTATCGTGCATGCTTCACTATACAGAATTTTCACAAATGTTCGCACCAATTATTCAGATTGGTCTTTTCGAATAATAAGGAGAAGCATTTTGTGAAGTAAATTAACTTCAAAGTTAAATACTTACTATTTTATTGCTGGTAAACAGTCAGGAGTGAGAAGAGGCGACATTCCCTTGCACTCCCACTCCAGCCTCTTTCTCGCTTTATTCTAGGGATCAAAAACTCTCAAATGTACCAGTCCTGTGTGAGGCTCGCTCAGCATCACGACCATGTATTCGCCATCTGGCTTGTTATTATCTTACAAGTGTTTAGCTTCTAACGAAATATTTTTTATTCAAATAAAATTCTTTTCACAATTTTCCTCATTCCATTAGTTTTCTTATTTCTTTACTATATAAATTATAATTACCCAATACATTTATACACTAAAGGATAACAATTACATCTATAAAGAAATTTTCTTTAAGTGTGTACATGAGTTTCGTTCACACAAAGTGAGTGCGCAAATTCATGGACACCCTGTGTATTCCAGTTTAATTATCTGGCTCATAAACTGTTATGGTGCAATTTTAGCCTGGTTCCTTGACACAATGGAGGCTCATCTTCATCATCAGCGCCTGCATCTCATCCATTGCCGGTGTTGTGTTTCTTGCTTTTGGAAGTGGAGATGTTCAGTGGTGGAACGATCCTAAGAAGAAAGAGGAAGATGCAAACGAAACTCCACTTAAACAAAATTCTCCAATCTAGAGATGCTGTTGTTGTTCACACCATTTTTGTTCGTATCTTCCACAACTAACAGGCGTTTACTTTGAAACTGAAGACATCGCTGCAAGTTGGGAGGGAATATGTGGATGGTGATGAAGCATGTGACATTACTCTGTAAACTGTATATCCAAGTGCAGAACTTGCAAGGCGTTTGTTTAATTTTAGTAAGGATATGCTCAAATTTAATTATAAGACACACTCAATATGGTACACAAAGTGTATGACTATTTCTCTCTTCTTTAAAGTGTCGATTGATACTTTTTAACCTACTTCTGTTGTGCGTGAGAGAACATATTTTGTTTAAATTATTGTTCACTAATTTACATTAGATATAAAGATAATAAACGTTATATGATCTGTGTGTTATTAGCTTGATAATGACATCTCAGAGGTACTTCCTTCGTCCGTACATGTCCACGGTTAGCAAATCAAGTCAGCAAATCAGCCAGTATCAGGTGGAAATAAAATTCAGGGGTATGAAAACGAACTAATGAACTGCATTATACTCCACATGAAAAGAATGGGCGTTTCACATACCTCCAGCTTGACTGCGACTGGTAGACAGAAAGGCATGATGTGGTATCTTACAGGAGGGATGGAAGATTACTCGTTAGATTTAACAAATGCATAAACGACATGAGTTAATGGGCTCTTCAACCTCACTCACTCACTCACTCACTCACTCACTCACTCACTCACTCACTCACTCACTCACTCACTCACTCACTCACTCACTCACTCACTCACTCACTCACTCACTCACTCACTCACTCACTCACTCACTCACTCACTCACTCACTCACTCACTCACTCACTCACTCACTCACTCACTCACTCACTCACTCACTCACTCACTCACTCACTCACTCACTCACTCACTCACTCACTCACTCACTCACTCACTCACTCACTCACTCACTCACTCACTCACTCACTCACTCACTCACTCACTCACTCACTCACTCACTCACTCACTCACTCACTCACTCACTCACTCACTCACTCACTCACTCACTCACTCACTCACTCACTCACTCACTCACTCACTCACTTACTCAATCACTTGCCCACTTCGGTAGTGTAGATGGTAGCGTGTCTGCCTCACGTTCAAGAGGTCCCGAGTTTGAATCTCAGTGAGGGTGAGTTATCTGGATAAGGATTTTCCGGAGTTTTCCCTTATTCTGAAAGACGAATTTCGGGTAACTCTAAGCTCTATGGACCCCGGAATCATTGGAACATCATTTCACCCATTTCATTCATCGCCCGACATGACTAAATGTTAGAGGACGTAAATTACAACAAGAAAGAAAACCTCACTCACCACATTTATGTAAGACAACGATGACGTAAGGTTACCCATAGGGGACAGCCAACCACAGTCTGCTGGAACTAAAGTACTCTCCATTTCTGGTGGCTAGGGTTACACTGAAGAAACAGTTGGTCATAGGACAAATAAATATGTAATGGCAAAGTGGGAATGTTGACCCATACCAGTGGCATTTACACAAATATATACAAGGTAAACATTATATAGAACTTCTTTACTACAGAGGATAAAGTCTTGCGTCCTTCTTCGTCCTAGGCACATAAGAACAACATGGCAAAGTGATCATAGTACCGCAATTTACATGAAAGTTATCTACCACTTACCCTTGTTGTAGTTAAGGTGTACTATCAGACACTTTTCGAGAAGTGAGAGGTAAGTTTAATAACAATTCAATAAAATAGAAAGAGTTGATAACCCGCAAAATCTGAGAGTATTATCAAAGTTATGGATCTAAAAATTCTAGTGAAATGACTCATTAGAATATAAAAACCAGACATATTAGATGTAATCATGGACAGTACTTTCCTTAGAGGAGCAAGATAATGATATTACATTATTAACATCGAAATCACCATAAGGAACTCTTGTAACTCCATTTATAGATATATAATAGCAGTATGTGATGTTTGGTTGAGTTTGTTGCCACTACCAGAGTTGTGCTTGTGTAACATCGCTAACTAATAGTAAGGGACGCTTGCCAAAGGGATGTTCTCCTCATTTTCATCTTTTCTTTACTTTTCAAGAGAAGATAAAGAAGAAGCAACGCTCGAAAATGAGCCTATAAATAACCAAGCGCCTGCTTTCAACTGGGGGAGACAGGCCAGTTGAACCTCTCCATTTCCGAAACACGTGTTCAACTGCAGCACAGGGAACAACCATTGGTGTTGAGGTAATGCACACGTGAAACTTTACCTCCCGCAAAGTGCAAATATTTCAGGAAACAAGAAAAACAAAATAAACAAGTGAAACTTTGTGAACATTAGTAGTTAGTATACATCTATTAAATAGTTATTAGTAACTTTTTATTTTTTATTTGAATTTAAAAGTTTTGGTTTAATGGTTTTGTTAAGTAAGAAGTTAATAAGGGTTTTAAAATAATTATCTTAGATCCTAATATATTTGTATTTATTATTTATAAGGTTTTTTCTTTGATATATTTTCCACAATCGCCTATGCAATATGTTACTTTATAGTCAAATGACAGAAAATGGTTTTATGTACCAGCAGAAATATTATTTGGTTTATGACCCTTAAACCGTAGAAAAGAAGTAGTTCTCTGTAAACTATCATAAAAGATCCGTTTTTAAACAATTCCAAGCATTACACATAAGAATATTTGGCAATGATAAGCCAGCATTGTAATATCACTTTTTCCCTTTTAGATTGTCATAGAAACTTCGGGATTTTTCTGGGATATGCTAGATTATGTTTAGCAGATACTGCCTGTGGACCACTGTAAAGACTAAAGTTTATGATAATAGGCAGAACTGTGATGCTGGTTTTAGGTAGAGTACTAAGGCTGTCAAGGAATTGTGATCCTTGTGGCATTGAAGTGTGTTTGGAGAGTCAGAGTAACTCATTATCGAAACATAATCGATTACTTTGCATTTTTGATCTTTAGGAATTTCTATTTCAAGTATTCCCAAATCATTGAAATCCTCCAGTTGCATGTAGCAAACCAAAAGCTTGGTTTTGCAGTTTCTGTTACTTCGATCCATTTAAATGGTTCATAAACTACTAAGCTCTTGATTCTTTCAGTTAGTGTAAATTCTCGATCACAAGGAAAAGATTTGAGACCTGGGATCAGTATAGTTTGTCCTCAAATTCATGAGATATTGATCTAATCTAGTGCATCGATCTACCATGCCACTTAAGTTCTCTCTTCATTCGATTGCAATATAAAAATTGAGAGACAGGAGACATGCGATCGTTGTTTGGCTACGGCAAATTGCCACCAACGTTAAGTTGACTGTAGGTTGGCAATAGAGTACCTGCTGGAAGTCTGTGCATGTGAACACATCTGTTTTGTTTGTTGTAGCATTCAATAATCTGCTTCCACCCGAAACGGATGTAGTTGTTTTTTTCAACTTTCTCTTGTTTTTGTTTCGCTTGAACTGCAGAATAGTTAAACAGTCTACCACAATATGCAGATAAGTCTAAAACACATACTCCAAAGTACAATTATATTTTTCAATGCTTTCACTGCATTATGCTGTAAGATTTGCTTCTATAAAATATAGTAATGCATAATAGCGTTCCCATTCGAACTCAGGCATAATTCCTTATTCTTATGTTTTATGTAGTGGTTCCCTTCTTTTGGTAGCTTTTTAATATCCTTTGTTACCAAATCTTTTATGCCGTCCTGCAGTTGTTTCTGGCGATTCTTATGCTTATCCCGTCTGTCTTCAAAAGGCATGTCCTGTTTTACCTTGCCTTGGAGGATTTGCACAACACTACCAGTAATTTTATGTATCACAGACAAGAGGTTTTAACATAGCTGAGTGTGTTTTTTATTTCTTGTCAAATAGTATTTATACATGCCGTGCCAACTTACGTTTGATGTTCACAATTCCAATGCATGGTCGGGTTTGTGTATCAAACAGGTTTGCTTTTGCCTTCCTTACTGCGTTGACAACTGTCCTTGCTGGTAGTAGTCGTAAAGGAAGCAACATATTCTGCTTTGTATGTATCACTAACTATAAGAGTGTGGCTAACAGGAGTTCTGCACACACCAGCTTACTAGGGATTACCTTTGTGATTGCCTTAACTCCTTTCCTGTACATTGTACTGTATTTTACTTTTAATTCCCTTGTTTATAACTTTACACATTGTAGCAAGAAACTGTCCACGACCTTCTTCCTTTCTGCAACCGAGCAAAACACCAGGACACTTAATGTGCATATTTGCCAACATACTTTCATACATACCTCATTCTTATTGCATGTGACGTTGTTACACGGATAGCCTGAGGGTAAGCACTCAGTTTTGAAACATTAATGTGAATTATACAATTACAATCAATTATTTAACATAGCGCATTTAAACTGTAATTGACTGAAGCTATAAATGGACGGGCTCATACTTCATAATAGACACGTCCAACTTAAAGCACTGTCTCCTCTCAAATATTTTAGCGTTTTTTTCTCTGTTCAAAATGCTCCATAGGATTCAGTCTTTTTTTCTAATTTGTTTCAAAAGCCTTTTACTGCCTTGAAGAGGCACATTAAAGAAAATTACCATTCAGATTTCCGATTTTCATAAGCAATCTAAGAGCTCTTGAGAAAAATAAGAATTTTTGAGAGTATAAAAGTGACAAATTTTGCAGTGCCTTTTGCATTTTACATTCTCCAACGTTAAGTCATATCGGACGACGAATGAAATGGGTGAAATGATGCTCAAATGAGTCCGGGATTCATGGAGCTTAGAGTTACCCGTCATTCGTCTATCAGGATATGGGAAAACTCCGGAAAACGCTTATCCAGGTAACTCACCCTGACCAAGATTCGAACTCGGGACATCTTGAACGTGAGGCAGACACGCTACCATCTACGCTACCAAGGTGGGCTTGCAGTACTTAGGAGTTCAGTCTGGTCCAAGGGCTTATGTTCGAAATTCATTTACTATAAAATCAGAATTTTTCCGTGGATGTTTCTGAGAATATGGTATGTAAGCGTAATTAACAAAACTATGTTTTTCACAATTGAAAATAGCTATCTAGTATAACTATATACCTTAGATACATGTAAACATAAAATGAACCGTTACTGTTGTGTGTAATAACTAATATAAATTTCTATAATATATTTTAAATAATGTGGATTTTCTAAATTTCTAAGAATAAATTACCTTAACTCCAAAATAACAGCAATGTTGCTGCTTTTTCGTTGAATATTTGACAGAACTGTATCAACGAAATACATTCCAAAATTGTTCTTAAGCTCGTACCGTTACAGCTAAGGCACCAAAGTCATTAAGGAAGTGAATAACTTTTGTAATTTACGTCCTCCAACGTTAAGTCATATCGGACGACGAATGAAATGGGTGAAATGATACTGAAATGAGTCCAGGCTCACTAGAACTTAAAGTTATCCGGCATTCGTCTTTCATAATAAGGGGAAACCCGAGAAAACACAGTACCCAGGTAACTCACCCTGACCGAGATTCGAACTCGGGATCTCTTGAACGTGAGGCAGACGCGCTGCCATTTACGCTACCGAGGGCAGTATATAACAACCTTGATACTTGTTGTCAATAGACGATTAAACATCTTCAACCATTGTGAACTATATATAAGTTTGATGTTACAAACACATTACTGGAAAAATGAAATACATCATTAATTTGAAAATGCTAACAGGCTGTCCAGCAATCACCTGCAATGTGCAGTGAATGCAAACATAAACGATTGTTGTGATCTGTTTGGCAAAACAGCGATGTTCTCCTGCCATTGTTATCTGACTCATACTTGCAGAGGGAATTGCTGACCAGGTAGATAACAGGCCGTTAGACCAGGGGATTATTCCTTCAAGCAGAGTTACGGCTTATCTCGGCTAATCCAATGCTGAGTGTTCATTTTATTCTGCTCTGTTGCCCGGTATATTGGACAAGCTATGACGTCGATGCTGACTGGCGATCCTTTAATCCTCAAATGTTGATATATCCGTACACCAGGAGGCAGTAAGGGCACGGTGGAAGGAGAACCAGAAAACACTTCGAAATAGATTACGTAGTATTTGTATATTTTCTGAAGAACTGATTTTTAAATGCTCACAGACTACAAGAGAATATAGTAAAGTAACATCTCTTTACATATTTTTAAGAGATAAGTATCCATACCTTCTATAATATTTTAAAAAATGACAAAAAACGTGGAGAAATATGAAAGGAATGGTTTAATGTGGTATGCCTATGTTACGCCTTGCGAGGCAGGCAACTTCTTCGACACCATTCGACTCCGTCTTTGCTTCCTCTGAGGAGGTGAAACGCGCATCAAAACAGTGACGTAAATTTAGAGCAGGAATGAACTACAGCATAACTAATTTAAAATGTATACCTTGTATTTAACAACGTAAATAGTTCTAATCCGAATTCTCTTTCGTTTATAAATTTTGCTGGACAATGCATTTTGATGGTGTTATGTATCTTTTTTTTTAATTTAGCTGCTGTTTGCGTCCTGTCCGGAGTGAAAATATGTTAAAAAGGAATGCATTTTAAAAATATACTTCAGCCATTTTATAGAAAGATACTTAGCTTTGGATTTTGTATAAAATTTAGTTTGAGTCATGTTGTATATGTATTTCAATTTTGAAGCAATAACGTAAAGATTTGTAACGTATGAAATATATGTATTATAAGAATAAAATAAAGCTTATAAATATATTATAATTAATCAACAGGAGATATAACAATCTGACATTTGGTTCGAATCCTGGCTTGAGCATTATGAAGGCATTAAGTATGTATGTTTAAGGGCCTTCATCTACGTGGTCATCAGCGAAGCACTTTACATGAGACTAATAAATTCATGGTTACTTGTGCATTTCTTTGACGTGAATAAGAATTTAATGAGGGATGCATTTTCACACCTATTCGATTCCTATCACGTGTAAAATCTGCTTTAACAGCACATCTCCATCCCCTAAAGAAACATCTCCTGTCCTGCATAATTTGCAGGTAATGGTATTATAACGTCGGAAGTTAAAACTATTTGTCACTGAAGAATATTCCTTTGACAAGGAGTATCCTCGATTGTCAAGTGGGAGATCTAGTTTGGATTCCCGTTAGCGGCCTGGCCAGCTGAGAGACATGGACCGTGATGCACACAGTATCGTTAGCACCCGAGGGGCCATTTGAGTACTTATTTGAGTGAGAAGAGCCCATACACTGACCGGGAGCGACCAAGGTGTTGACCACGTGTCACCATTCGAACTGCATCCTACTGATGACGTCTGTGGGAGACAGAGGTGGAGGATGCAGCGGTCTGACGGTAGGCTTTATTCTATAGAGAGCTGTTGGCCCGCTGGGTTAGTTTGTTACGTAATACCCTCCTTGCCATATGTAACTTTAAAGTAGTTATAAAAACATATTTGCCCTTATTAAAGTGTTGCGTAAGTTAAAATCAATGAAACTCACAAGGAAACTATCATTATGCTTATACCTGTATTCTCTTGAGAGTTTGATGGCATCATCTCTGCTCTATGTGCTCTAGTGTGGTGGCCAATAGTTGGTTCACGTCTACCTATCCATCATCGAGAAAATATTAAAGTGCCTGCAAGCAGAAAGACTGAAATATGCTGGAGGACCAATATGCATGACAAACAGCTCTCGACGGGATGCTACCGACAGGCCTGCGAAGTAGTCAGGTAAATAATTATGTCCCATAATCCTGTTCGGAAGATCGTATGGACGTAAAAATCAATCGCGCAAACTTGTCTAGATGTTAATTCAGTACGTGTTGGTGAGGTGATTGGATAGTAGCATTAGTATTCATGTTTACCCACACAGTGGTTGTGAAATTTCTGGATTCCATCTCTTGTGAATGTAGCCTTATCCATGAACAACGCAACAGTGTCAAAAATAAGATTTGTAGTATAATTTTGGAGGAGCCACTGACAGAATATCAGTATTTCAGGATAATGCGTATAAGAGAAGAGTTTCATTCGCTGTGGATGATATGTTGTTCGCGCAGCAGTCTTTGTCAGGTGCGACAAAATTCTGGCTCCAAAGTTGCTTCTCCTCTCAAGGGTTGCATTTCTTGGTTGCCTCAGAGCAATTCGTGGTCATAAAAGCACCCATGTTAGCATAGACGACAAAACTCACTGTGTCTGACAACCTGCACATTAGCATCTACAAAACGCTTGGTGTAGTGTATACACGCGAGTTCTTCATTTGTAGTAATCACAAACAACAGGAAACGGACGTCAAACTAGCCTATCACAGAACACTAAAACACACACAAAAAAACCCTGTGAGCATCGGTCAGGCCCAGGAGCGGCGAAAGGGGTACGAGATACGAAAACATTACAGCTGAGTGGCTGGACAGCATGTTCTGACACGATTGTCCACACCGTCCCATGGATGAGTCCGTGTAGTACTGGTTTGAAAACAAACGCCTACCTGTAAACTGTGATCGAAGGAAAAGGGTGAAGTGGAGTGGTCGAGCCAAGTTACGGCAGGTGGGGGGAGGGTGTCCTGACCAACATTATTTTAGAACCATTTTATACACTCGAGCCTACGTAAAGCAATTAAGACGAACTTTAGTTATCACATTTTAACGTTCTTAATCAAATAAACATTATAGTTCAGTTCGCATAAATGATATAATAAATACACCTAAATATAAATTTTGCTATATCTTCTCTTTATGTTTATGAAATTTATTTATACACTCAGATAAGACATTTTATTTACAAGTTTTCCAAATAAAAAGGTATATAGGTTTCACTAAGTGGCGAGGAAGGGTACAGAATGAGAGATTAGAAAAAGGAGAGGCAGTGAAAGGAATGTGTAAAGAGAGAGAGAGAGAGAGAGAGGCAGAGAGAGAGAGAGAGAGAGAGAGAGAGAGAGAGAGAGAGAGAGAGAGAGAGAGAGAGAGAGAGAGAGAGAGAGAGAGAGAGAGAGAGAGAGAGAGAGAGAAAGAGGAAGTTAGAATAAAAATCATTTTACGCAAATAAACAATAACGCTGGGGGAGCTGAATAGAAAATATCGATAAGTTATATAAATGAATGTTTATCGAATTGAGAATAATCCCCAGTTGCTGCGCTTTATCAAGAATGAAATTACCTTTGCCAACATATACTTCACTAATGACTAGTTAAGCTGAAATAAGATCCTAAGTTGAAGAGGTGCTCTCTAAGGAACATAAATGAGTAATATAAAAGTATGTGATTAAACTGAAAATATAAACAGATCTGAGCGTCTTTCTTCCTGCATTTCTTTGTTTCTCACTCTCTTATATTAGACACAACTGTGAAAATGTTATGTTATGTTAACGAAAATTTATTCGCTATATATGAATAGACCTATTACACATTTATTGTCACCTGTTTGCTTTGTATTCAGAATATAGATGGCAGTTTCAGCTCTAGCGTATAACACGTTTTGCTGATTTATTTCTAAATTCAGAGAGTGCACAGCGGAGTTGTTTACCCAAGCTTATCACACATACACGGTGAGACAGTGTATGTACACAGTTCAGATGAAGTCATGTCTTCGGGATGGTAACGTGACATCGGCAGGCACGACATTAAGTTTTAATAAAAATTGGAGGATTTAATCAGTGGTTTCAAACTAATGATTCTAATCTAGTTTAGAATAAAACATCACCTAAGCGGCCCGGGTTCGATCCTAGGCGACTGCAAACTAGGGATTTGTAGTGGACAACATGGCACTGGGTGGGCTTCCTCCGGGTTCTCCAGTTTCCCCCACCATTATTCCACAAATTGGTCCATGATTCATTCATCCCAAGCATTGGGCCGACCCCTCAACCCTGATCTAATCTCTCAGGTCAATATGCGTCGGCTCCCTCACTCTTAGGGAACCAGTGACTCCTAACATCAGCATTCATTCATCCCAGGCATTGGGCCGACCCCTCAACCTTGATCTAATCTCTCAGGTCAATATGCTTCGACTTCCTCACTCTTACGGAACCCCAGTGACTCCTAACACCAGCATTCATTCATCCCAAGCATTGGGCCGACCCCTCAACCCTGATCTAATCTCTCAGGTCAATATGCTTCAGCTTCGTCACTCTTAGGGAACCCCAGTGACTCCTAACACCAGCATTCATTCATCCCAAGCATTGGGCCGACCCCTCAACCTTGATCTAATCTCTCAGGTCAATATGCTTCGGCTCCCTTACTCTTAGGAAACCAGTGACTCCTAACACCAGCATTCATTCATCCCAGGCATTGGGCCGACCTCTCAACCTTGATCTAATCTCTCAGGTCAATATGCTTCGGCTTCCTTACTCTTAGGAAACCAGTGACTCCTAACACCAGCATTCATTCATCCCAGGCATTGGGCCGACCCCTCAACCCTGATCTAATCTCTCAGGTCAATATGCTTCGGCTCCCTTACTCTTAGGAAACCAGTGACTCCTAACACCAGCATTCATTCATCCCAGGCATTGGGCCGACCGCTCAACCGTGATTTAATCTCTCAGGTCAATATGCTTCGGCTCCCTCACTCTTAGGGAACCCCAGTGACTCCTAACACCAGCATTCATTCATCCCAGGCATTGGGCCGACCCCTCAACCTTGATCTAATCTCTCATGTCAATATGCTTCGGCTCCCTCACTCTTTGGGAACCAGTGACTCCTAACATCAGCATTCATTCATCCCAGGCATTGGGCCGACCCCTCAACCTTGATCTAATCTCTCATGTCAATATGCTTCGGCTCCCTTACTCTTAGGGAACCAGTGACTCCTAACATCAGCATTCATTCATCCCAAGCATTGGGCCGACCCCTCAACCTTGATCTAATCTCTCAGGTCAAAATGCTTCGGCTCCCTTACTCTTAGGGAACCAGTGACTCCTAACATCAGCATTCATTCATCCCAGGCATTGGGCCGACCCCTCAACCTTGATCTAATCTCTCATGTCAATATGCTTCGGCTCCCTTACTCTTAGGGAACCAGTGACTCCTAACACCAGCATTCATTCATCCCAGGCATTGGGCCGACCCCTCAACCCTGATCTAATCTCTCAGGTCAATATGCTTCGGCTCCCTTACTCTTAGGGAACCAGTGACTCCTAACATCAGCATTCATTCATCCCAGGCATTGGGCCGACCCCTCAACCTTGATCTAATCTCTCATGTCAATATGCTTCGGCTGCGTCACTCTTAGGGAACCAGTGACTCCTAACATCAGCATTCATTCATCCCAGGCATTGGGCCGACCCCTCAACCTTGATCTCATCTCTCAGGTCAATATGCTTCGGCTTCCTCACTCTTTGGGAGCCCCAGTGACTCCTAACACCAGCATTCATTCATCCCAGGCATTGGGCCGACCCCTCAACCTTGATCTAATCTCTCATGTCAATATGCTTCGGCTGCGTCACTCTTAGGGAACCAGTGATTCCTAACATCAGCATTCATTCATCCCAGGCATTGGGCCGACCCCTCAACCTTGATCTAATCTCTCAGGTCAATATGCTTCGGCTCCCTCACTCTTTGGGAGCCCCAGTGACTCCTAACATCAGCATTCATTCATCCCAGGCATTGGGCCGACCCCTCAACCTTGATCTCATCTCTCAGGTCAATATGCTTCGGCTCCCTCACTCTTAGGGAACCCCAGTGACTCCTAACACCAGCATTCATTCATCCCAAGCATTGGGCCGACCCCTCAACCCTGATCTAATCTCTCATGTCAATATGCTTCGGCTCCCTTACTCTTAGGGAACCCCAGTGACTCCTAACATCAGCATTCATTCATCCCAGGCATTGGGCCTACCCCTCAACCCTGATCTAATCTCTCAGGTCAATATGCTTCGGCTCCCTCACTCTTAGGGAACCCCAGTGACTCCTAACATCAGCATTCATTCATCCCAGGCATTGGGCCGACCTCTCAACCCTGATCTAATCTCTCAAGTCAATATGCTTCGGCTCCCTCACTCTTAGGGAACCCCAGTGACTCCTAACACCAGCATTCATTCATCCCAGGCATTGGGCCGACACCTCAACCCTGATCTAATCTCTCAGGTCAATATGCTTCGGCTCCCTCACTCTTAGGGAACCCCAGTGACTCCTAACACCAGCATTCATTCATCCCAGGCATTCGGCCGACACCTCAACCCTGATCTAACCTCTCAGGTCAACATGCTTCGGCTTCCTCACTCTTAGGGAACCCCAGTGACACCTTACACCAGCATTCATTCATCCCAGGCATTCGGCCGACCCCTCAACCCTGATCTAATCTGTCAAGTCAATATGCTTCGGCTCCCTCACTCTTAGGGAACCCCAGTGACTCCTAACACCAGCATTCATTCATCCCAGGCATTGGGCCGACCTCTCAACCCTGATCTAATCTCTCAAGTCAATATGCTTCGGCTCCCTCACTCTTAGGGAACCCCAGTGACTCCTAACACCAGCATTCATTCATCCCAAGCATTCGGCCGACACCTCAACCCTGATCTAATCTCTCAGGTCAATATGCTTCGGCTTCCTCACTCTTAGGGAACCCCAGTGACACCTAACACCAGCATTCATTCATCCCAGGCATTCGGCCGACCCCTCAACCCTGATCTAATCTCTCAGGTCAATATGCTTCAGCTCCCTTACTCTTAGGGAACCCCAGTGACTCCTAACACCAGCATTCATTCATCCCAGGCATTGGGCCGACCCCTCAACCCTGATCTAATCTCTCAGGTCAATATGCTTCGGCTTCCTCACTCTTAGGGAACCCCAGTGACACCTAACACCAGCATTCATTCATCCCAGGCATTCGGCCGACCCCTCAACCCTGATCTAATCTCTCAGGTCATTATGCTTCGGCTTCCTCACTCTTAGGGAACCAGTGACTCCTAACACCAGCATTCATTCATCCCAAGCATTGGGCCGACCCCTCAACCTTGATCTAATCTCTCAGGTCAATATGCTTCGGCTCCCTCACTCTTAGGGAACCCCAGTGACTCCTAACACCAGCATTCGTTCATCCCAAGCTTTGGGCCGACCCCTCAACCCTGATCTAATCTCTCAGGTCAATATGCTTCAGCTCCCTTACTCTTAGGGAAACCCAGTGACTCCTAACACCAGCATTCATTCATCCCAAGCATTGGGCCGACCCCTCAACCCTGATCTAATCTCTCAGGTCAATATGCTTCAGCTTCCTCACTCTTAGGGAACCCCAGTGACTCCTAACACCAGCAGTCATTCATCCCAACATTGGGCCGACCCCTCAACCCTGATCTAATCTCTCAGGTCAATATGCTTCAGCTCCCTTACTCTTAGGGAACCCCTGTGACTCCTAACACCAGCATTCATTCATCCCAGGCATTGGGCCGACCCCTCAACCCTGATCAAATCTCTCAGGTCAATATGCTTCGGCTCCCTCACTCTTAGGGAACCCCAGTGACTCCTAACACCAGCATTCATTCATCCCAGGCATTGGGCCGACACCTCAACCCTGATCTAATCTCTCAGGTCAAAATGCTTCGGCTCCCTTACTCTTAGGGAACCAGTGACTCCTAACATCAGCATTCAATCATCCCAGGCATTGGGCCGACCCCTCAACCCTGATCTAATCTCTCAGGTCAATATGCTTCGGCTCCCTTACTCTTAGGGAACCAGTGACTCCTAACATCAGCATTCATTCATCCCAGGCATTGGGCCGACCACTCAACCTTGATCTAACCTCTCAGGTCAATATGCTTCGGCTTCCTTACTCTTAGGGAACCCCAGTGACTCCTAACATCAGCATTCATTCATCCCAGGCATTGGGCCGACCCCTCAACCTTGATCTAACTCTCATGTCAATATGCTTCGGCTCCCTTACTCTTAGGGAACCAGTGACTCCTAACATCAGCATTCATTCATCCCAGGCATTGGGCCGACCCCTCAACCCTGATCTAATCTCTCAGGTCAATATGCTTCGGCTCCCTTACTCTTAGGGAACCAGTGACTCCTAACATCAGCATTCATTCATCCCAGGCATTGGGCCGACCCCTCAACCTTGATCTAATCTCTCATGTCAATATGCTTCGGCTGCGTCACTCTTAGGGAACCAGTGACTCCTAACACCAGCATTCATTCATCCCAGGCATTGGGCCGACCCCTCAACCTATATCTAATCTCTCATGTCAATATGCTTCGGCTGCGTCACTCTTAGGGAACCCCAGTGACTCCTAACATCAGCATTCATTCATCCCAGGCATTGGGCCGACCCCTCAACCTTGATCTAATCTCTCATGTCAATATGCTTCGGCTGCGTCACTCTTAGGGAACCAGTGACTCCTAACATCAGCATTCATTCATCCCAGGCATTGGGCCGACCCCTCAACCTTGATCTCATCTCTCAGGTCAATATGCTTCGGCTTCCTCACTCTTTGGGAGCCCCAGTGACTCCTAACACCAGCATTCATTCATCCCAAGCTTTGGGCCGACCCCTCAACCCTGAACTAATCTCTCAGGTCAATATGCTTCAGCTCCCTTACTCTTAGGGAAACCCAGTGACTCCTAACACCAGCATTCATTCATCCCAAGCATTGGGCCGACCCCTCAACCCTGATCTAATCTCTCAGGTCAATATGCTTCAGCTTCCTCACTCTTAGGGAACCCCAGTGACTCCTAACACCAGCAGTCATTCATCCCAACATTGGGCCGACCCCTCAACCCTGATCTAATCTCTCAGGTCAATATGCTTCAGCTCCCTTACTCTTAGGGAACCCCTGTGACTCCTAACACCAGCATTCATTCATCCCAGGCATTGGGCCGACCCCTCAACCCTGATCAAATCTCTCAGGTCAATATGCTTCGGCTCCCTCACTCTTAGGGAACCCCAGTGACTCCTAACACCAGCATTCATTCATCCCAGGCATTGGGCCGACCCCTCAACCCTGATCTAATCTCTCAGGTCAATATGCTTCGGCTTCCTCACCCTTAGGGAACCCCAGTGACTCCTAACACCAGCATTAATTCATCCCAAGTATTGGGCCGGCCCCTCAACCCTCATCTAATCTCTCAGGTCAATATGCTTCAGCTCCCTCACTCTTGAGGAACCCCAGTGACTCCTAACACCAGCATTCATTCATCCCAGGCTTTGGGCCGACCCCTCAACCCTGATCTAATCTCTCAGGTCAATATGCTTCGGCTCCCTCACTCTTAGGGAACCCCAGTGACTCCTAACACCAGCATTCATTCATCCCAAGCATTGGGCCGACCCCTCAACCCTGATCTAATCTCTCATGTCAATATGCTTCGGCTTCCTCACTCTTAGGGAACCCCAGTGACTCCTAACACCAGCATTCATTCATCCCAAGCATTGGGCCGACCCCTCAACCTTGATCTAATCTCTCAGGTCAATATGCTTCGGCTACCTCACTCTTAGGGAACCTCAGTGACTCCTAACACCAGCATTCATTCATCCCAGGCATTGGGTCGACCGCTCAACCCTGATCTAATCTCTCAGGTCAATATGCTTCGGCTTCCTCACTCTTAGGGAACCCCAGTGACTCCTAACACCAGCATTCATTCATCCCAAGCATTGGGCCGACCCCTCAACCTTGATCTAATCTCTCAGGTCAATATGCTTCGGCTCCCTCACTCTTAGGGAACCCCAGTGACTCCTAACACCAGCATTCATTCATCCCAGGCATTGGGCCGACCCCTCAACCCTGATCTAATCTCTCAGGTCAATATGCTTCGGCTTCGTCACTCTTAGGGAACCCCAGTGACTCCTAACAGCAGCATTCATTCATCCCAGGCATTGGGCCGACCCCTCAACCCTGATCTAATCTCTCAGGTCAACATGCTTCGGCTCCCTCACTCTTAGGGAACCAGTGACTCCTAACACCTGCATTCATTCATCCCAGGCATTCGGCCGACCCCTCAACCCTGATCTAATCTCTCAGGTCAATATGCTTCATCTCCCTCACTCTTAGGGAACCCCAGTGACTCCTAACACCAGCATTCATTCATCCCAGGCATCGGGCCGACCCCTCAACCCTGATCTAATCTCTCAGGTCAATATGCTTCGGCTTCCTCACTATTAGGGAACCCCAGTGACTCCTAACACCAGCATTTATTCATACCAGGCATTGGGCCGACCTCTCAACCTTGATCTAATCTCTCAGGTCAGTATGCTTCGGCTCCCTCACTCTTAGGGAACCAGTGACTCCTAACACCAGCATTCATTCATCCCAAGCATTGGGCCGACCCCTCAACCCTGATCTAATCTCTCAGGTCAATATGCTTCAGCTCCCTTACTCTTAGGGAACCCCAGTGACTCCTAACACCAGCATTCATTCATCCCAAGCATTGGGCCGACCCCTCAAACTTGATCTAATCTCTCATGTCAATATGCTTCGGCTCCCTTACTCTTAGGGAACCAGTGACTCCTAACATCAGCATTCATTCATCCCAAGCATTGGGCCGACCCCTCAAACTTGATCTAATCTATCATGTCAATATGCTTCGGCTCCCTTACTCTTAGGGAACCAGTGACTCCTAACATCAGCATTCATTCATCCCAGGCATTTTGCCGACCACTCAACCTTGATCTAATCTCTCAGGTCAATATGCTTCGGCTTCCTTACTCTTAGGGAACCCCAGTGACTCCTAACACCAGCATTCATTCATCCCAAGCATTGGGCCGACCCCTCAACCTTGATCTAATCTCTCAGGTCAATATGCTTCGGCTCCCTCACTCTTAGGGAACCAGTGACTCCTAACACCAGCATTCATTCATCCCAGGCATTGGGCCGACACCTCAACCCTGATCTAATCTCTCAGGTCAAAATGCTTCGGCTCCCTTACTCTTAGGGAACCAGTGACTCCTAACATCAGCATTCAATCATCCCAGGCATTGGGCCGACCCCTCAACCCTGATCTAATCTCTCAGGTCAATATGCTTCGGCTCCCTTACTCTTAGGGAACCAGTGACTCCTAACATCAGCATTCATTCATCCCAGGCATTGGGCCGACCACTCAACCTTGATCTAACCTCTCAGGTCAATATGCTTCGGCTTCCTTACTCTTAGGGAACCCCAGTGACTCCTAACATCAGCATTCATTCATCCCAGGCATTGGGCCGACCCCTCAACCTTGATCTAACTCTCATGTCAATATGCTTCGGCTCCCTTACTCTTAGGGAACCAGTGACTCCTAACATCAGCATTCATTCATCCCAGGCATTGGGCCGACCCCTCAACCCTGATCTAATCTCTCAGGTCAATATGCTTCGGCTCCCTTACTCTTAGGGAACCAGTGACTCCTAACATCAGCATTCATTCATCCCAGGCATTGGGCCGACCCCTCAACCTTGATCTAATCTCTCATGTCAATATGCTTCGGCTGCGTCACTCTTAGGGAACCAGTGACTCCTAACACCAGCATTCATTCATCCCAGGCATTGGGCCGACCCCTCAACCTTGATCTAATCTCTCATGTCAATATGCTTCGGCTGCGTCACTCTTAGGGAACCCCAGTGACTCCTAACATCAGCATTCATTCATCCCAGGCATTGGGCCGACCCCTAAACCTTGATCTAATCTCTCATGTCAATATGCTTCGGCTGCGTCACTCTTAGGTAACCAGTGACTCCTAACATCAGCATTCATTCATCCCAGGCATTGGGCCGACCCCTCAACCTTGATCTCATCTCTCAGGTCAATATGCTTCGGCTTCCTCACTCTTTGGGAGCCCCAGTGACTCCTAACACCAGCATTCATTCATCCCAGGCATTGGACCGACCCCTCAACCTTGATCTCATCTCTCAGGTCAATATGCTTCGGCTTCCTCACTCTTAGGGAACCAGTGACTCCTAACATCAGCATTCATTCATCCCAGGCATTGGGCCGACCCCTCAACCTTGATCTCATCTCTCAGGTCAATATGCTTCGGCTTCCTCACTCTTAGGGAACCAGTGACTCCTAACACCAGCATTCATTCATCCCAAGCATTGGGCCGACCCCTCAACCCTGATGTAATCTCTCAGGTCAATATGTTTCGGCTCCCTTACTGTTAGGGAACCCCAGTGACTCCTAACATCAGCATTCATTCATCCCAGTCATTGGGCCGACCTCTGAACCCTGATCTAATCTCTCAAGTCAATATGCTTCGGCTCCCTCACTCTTAGAGAATCCCAGTGACTCCTAACACCAGCATTCATTCATCCCAGGCATTGGGCCGACAACTCAACCCTGATCTAATCTCTCAGGTCAATATGCTTCGGCTCCCTCACTCTTAGGGAACCCCAGTGACTCCTAACACCAGCATTCATTCATCCCAGGCATTCGGCCGACACCTGAACCCTGAACTAACCTCTCAGGTCAAAATGCTTCGGCTTCCTCACTCTTAGGGAACCCCAGTGACACCTAACACCAGCATTCATTCATCCCAGGCATTCGGCCGACCCCTCAACCCTGATATAATCTCTCAAGTCAATATGCTTCGGCTCCCTCACTCCTAGGGAACCCCAGTGACTCCTAACATCAGCATTCATTCATCCCAGGCATTGGGCCGACCTCTCAACCCTGATCTAATCTCTCAAGTCAATATGCTTCGGCTCCCTCACTCTTAGGGAACCCCAGTGACTCCTAACACCAGCATTCATTCATCCCAAGCATTGGGCCGACACCTCAACCCTGATCTAATCTCTTAGGTCAATATGCTACGGCTTCCTCACTCTTAGGGAACCCCAGTGACACCTAACACCAGCATTCATTCATCCCAGGCATTCGGCCGACCCCTCAACCCTGATCTAATCTCTCAGGTCATTATGCTTCGGCTTCCTCACTCTTAGGGAACCAGTGACTCCTAACACCAGCATTCATTCATCCCAAGCATTGGGCCGACCCCTCAACCTTGATCTAATCTCTCAGGTCAATATGCTTCGGCTCCCTCACTCTTAGGGAACACCAGTGACTCCTAACACCAGCATTCGTTCATCCCAAGCTTTGGGCCGACCCCTCAACCATGATCTAATCTCTCAGGTCAATATGCTTCAGCTCCCTTACTCTTAGGGAACCCCAGTGACTCCTAACACCAGCATTCATTCATCCCAAGCATTGGGCCGACCCCTCAACCCTGATCTAATCTCTCAGGTCAATATGCTTCAGCTTCCTCACTCTTAGGGAACCCCAGTGACTCCTAACACCAAAAGTCATTCATCCCAAGCATTGGGCCGACCCCTCAACCCTGATCTAATCTCTCAGGTCAATATGCTTCAGCTCCCTTACTCTTAGGGAACCCCTGTGACTCCTAACACCAGCATTCATTCATCCCAGGCATTGGGCCGACCCCTCAACCCTGATCAAATCTCTCAGGTCAATATGCTTCGGCTCCCTCACTCTTAGGGAACCCCAGTGACTCCTAACACCAGCATTCATTCATCCCAGGCCGACACCTCAACCCTGATCTAATCTCTCAGGTCAATATGCTTCGGCTCCCTCACTCTTAGGGAACCAGTGACTCCTATCACCAGCATTCATTCATCCCAGGCATTGGGTCGACCACTCAACCCTGATCTAATCTCTCAGGTCAATATGCTTCGGCTCCCTTACTCTTAGGGAACCAGTGACTCCTAACACCAGCATTCATTCATCCCAGGCATTGGGCCGACCACTCAACCCTGATTTAATCTCTCAGGTCAATATGCTTCGGCTCCCTTACTCTTAGGGAACCAGTGACTCCTAACACCAGCATTCATTCATCCCAGGCATTGGGTCGACCACTCAACCTTGATCTAATCTCTCAGGTCAATATGCTTCGGCTCCCTTACTCTTAGGGAACCAGTGACTCCTAACACCAGCATTCATTCATCCCAGGCATTGGGCCGACCCCTCAACCCTGATCTAATCTCTCAGGTCAATATGCTTCGGCTCCCTCACTCTTAGGGAGCCTCAGTGACTCCTAACACCAGCATTCATTCATCCCAAGCATTGGGCCGACCCCTCAACCCTGATCTAATCTCACAGGTCAACATGCTTCGGCTCCCTCACTCTTAGGGAAACCCAGTGACTCCTAACACCAGCATTCATTCATACCAGGCATTGGGCCGACCCCTCAACCCTGATCTAATCTCTCAGGTCAACATGCTTCGGCTCCCTCACTCTTAGGGAACCCCAGTGACTCCTAACACCAGCATTCATTCATCCCAGGCATTGGGTCGACCACTCAACCTTGATCTAATCTCTCAGGTCAATATGCTTCGGCTCCCTTACTCTTAGGGAACCAGTGACTCCTATCACCAGCATTCATTCATCCCAGGCATTGGGTCGACCACTCAACCCTGATTTAATCTCTCAGGTCAATATGCTTCGGCTCCCTTACTCTTAGGGAACCAGTGACTCCTAACACCAGCATTCATTCATCCCAGGCATTGGGCCGACCACTCAACCCTGATCTAATCTCTCAGGTCAATATGCTTCGGCTTCGTCACTCTTAGGGAACCCCAGTGACTCCTAACACCAGCATTCATTCATCCCAAGCATTGGGCCGACCCCTCAACCTTGATCTAATCTCTCAGGTCAATATGCTTCGGCTTCCTCACTCTTAGGGAACCCCAGTGACTCCTAACACCAGCATTCATTCATCCCAGGCATTGGGCCGACCGCTCAACCCTGATCTAATCTCTCAGGTCAATATGCTTCGGCTTCCTCACTCTTAGGGAACCCCAGTGACACCTAACACCAGCATTCATTCATCCCAAGCATTGGGCCGACCCCTCAACCTTGATCTAATCTCTCAGGTCAATATGCTTCGGCTACCTCACTCTTAGGGAACCCCAGTGACTCCTAACACCAGCATTCATTCATCCCAGGCATTGGGCCGACCGCTCAACCCTGATCTAATCTCTCAGGTCAATATGCTTCGGCTCCCTCACTCTTAGGGAACCCCAGTGACTCCTAACACCAGCATTCATTCATCCCAGGCATTGGTCCGACCCCTCAGCCCTGATCTAATCTCTCAGGTCAATATGCTTCGGCTTCGTCACTCTTAGGGAACCCCAGTGACTCCTAACACCAGCATTCATTCATCCCAGGCATTGGGCCGACCCTCAACCCTGATCTAATCTCTCAGGTCAACATGCTTCGGCTCCCTCACTCTTAGGGAACCCCAGTGACTCCTAACACCAGCATTCATTCATACCAGGCATTGGGCCGACCCCTCAACCCTGATCTAATCTCTCAGGTCAACATGCTTCGGCTCCCTCACTCTTAGGGAACCCTAGTGACTCCTAACACCAGCATTCATTCATCCCAGGCATTGGGCCGACCCCTCAACCTTGATCTAATCTCTCAGGTCAATATGCTTCGGCTCCCTCACTCTTAGGGAACCCCAATGACTCCTAACACCAGCAATCATTCATCCCAGGCATTGGGCCGACCCCTCAACCTTGATCTAACCTCTCAGGTCAATATGCTTCGGCTCCCTCACTCTTAGGGAACCCTAGTGACTCCTAACACCAGCATTCATTCATCCCAAGCATTGGGCCGACCCCTCAACCCTGATCTAATCTCTCAGGTCAATATGCTTCGGCTCCCTCACTCTTAGGGAACCCCAGTGACTCCTAACACCAGCATTCATTCATCCCAAGCATTGGGCCGACCCCTCAACCTTGATCTAATCTCTCAGGTCAATATGCTTCGTCTTCCTCACTCTTAGGGAACCAGTGACTCCTAACACCAGCATTCATTCATCCCAGGCATTGGGCCGACCCCTCAACCTTGATCTAATCTCTCAGGTCAATATGCTTCGGCTCCCTCACTCTTAGGGAACCCCAGTGACTCCTAACACCAGCATTCATTCATACCAAGCATTTGGCCGACCCCTCAACCTTGATCTAATCTCTCAGGTCTATATGCTTCGGCTCCCTCACTCTTAGGGAACCCCAGTGACTCCTAACACCAGCATTCATTCATCCCAGGCATTGGGCCGACCCCTCAACCGTGATCTAATCTCTCAGGTCAATATGCTTCGGCTCCCTCAATCTTAGGGAACCCCAGTGACTCCTAACACCAGCATTCATTCATCCCAGGCATTGGGCCGACCCCTCAACCTTGATCTAATCTCTCAGGTCAATATGCTTCGACTCCCTCACTCTTAGGGAACCCCAGTGACTCCTAACACCAGCATTCATTCATCCCAGGCATTGGGCCGACCCCTCAACCCTGATCTAATCTCTCAGGTCAATATGCTTCGGCTCCCTCACTCTTAGGGAACCAGTGACTCCTATCACCAGCATTCATTCATCCCAGGCATTGGGCCGACTCCATCAACCCTGATCTAATCTCACAGGTCAATATGCTTCGGCTCCCTCACTCTCAGGGAACCCCAGTGACTCCTAACACCAGCATTCATTCATCCCAGGCATTCGGCCGACTCCATCAACCCTGATCTAATCTCTCAGGTCAACATGCTTCGGCTCCCTCAATCTTAGGGAACCCCAGTGACTCCTAACACCAGCATTCATTCATCCTAGGCATTGGGCCGACCCCTCAAACTTGATCTAATCTCACAGGTCAATATGCTTCGGCTCCCTCACTCTTAGGGAACCCCAGTGACTCCTAACACCAGCATTCATTCATCCCAGGCATTGGGCCGACTCCATCAACCCTGATCTAATCTCTCAGGTCAACATGCTTCGGCTCCCTCACTCTTAGGGAACTCCAGTGACTCCTAACACCAGCATTCATTCATCCTAGGCATTGGGCCGACCCCTCAACCCTGATCTAATCTCTCAGGTCAATATGCTTCAGCTCCCTTACTCTTAGGGAACCCCAGTGACTCCTAACACCAGCATTCATTCATCCCAAGCATTGGGCCGACCCCTCAACCCTGATCTAATCTCTCAGGTCAATATGCTTCAGCTCCCTTACTCTTAGGGAACCCCTGTGACTCCTAACACCAGCATTCATTCATCCCAGGCATTGGGCCGACCCCTCATTCCTGATCTAATCTCTCAGGTCAATGTGCTTCGGCTTCCTCACTCTTAGGGAACCCCAGTGACTCCTAACACCAGCATTCATTCATCCCAGGCATTGGGCCGACCACTCAACCCTGATAAAATCTCTCAGGTCAATATGCTTCGGCTCCCTCACTCTTAGGGAACCCCAGTGACTCCTAACACCTGCATTCATTCATCACAGGCATTGGGCCGACCCCTCAACCCTGATCTAATTTCTCAGGTCAATGTGCTTCGGCTTCCTCACCCTTAGGGAACCCCAGTGACTCCTAACACCAGCATTCATTCATCCCAAGCATTGGGCCGACCCCTCAACCCTGATCTAATCTCTCAGGTCAATATGCTTCAGCTCCCTCACTCTTAGGGAACACCAGTGACTCCTAACACCAGCATTCATTCATCCCAGGCATTGGGCCGACCTCTCAACCTTGAACTAATCTCTCAGGTCAATATGCTTCGGCTGAGTCACTCTTAGGGAACCCCAGTGACTCCTAACACCAGCACTCATTCATCCCAAGCATTAGGCCGACCCCTCAACCCTGATCTAATCTCTCAGGTCAACATGCTTCGGCTCCCTCACTCTTAGGGAATCCCAGTGACTCCTAACACCAGCATTCATTCATCCCAGGCATTGGGCCGACCCCTCAACACTGATCTAATCTCTCAGGTCAACATGCTTCGGCTCCCTCACTCTTAGGGAACCCCAGTGACTCCTAACACCAGCATTCATTCACCCCAGGCATTGGGCCGACCCCTCAACCCTGATCTAATCTCTCAGGTCAACATGCTTCGGCTCCCTCACTCTTAGGGAACCCCAGTGACTCCTAACACCAGCATTCATTCATCCCAGGCATTGGGCCGACCCCTCAACACTGATCTAATCTCTCAGGTCAACATGCTTCGGCTCCTTCACTCTTAGGGAACCCCAGTGACTCCTAACACAAGCATTCATTCATCCCAGGCATTGGGCCGACCCCTCAACCCTGATCTAATCTCTCAGGTCAACATGCTTCGGCTCCCTCACTCTTAGGGAACCAGTGACTCCTAACACCAGCATTCATTCATCCCAAGCATTGGGCCGACCCCTCACCCTGATCTAATCTCTCAGGTCAACATGCTTCGGCTCCCTCACTCTTAGGGAACCCCAGTGACTCCTAACACCAGCATTCATTCATCCCAGGCATTGGGCCGACCCCTCAACACTGATCTAATCTCTCAGGTCAACATGCTTCGGCTCCCTCACTCTTAGGGAAGCCCAGTGACTCCTAACACCAGCATTCATTCATCCCAGGCATTGGGCCGACCCCTCAACATTGATCTAATCTCTCAGGTCAATATGCTTCGGCTCCCTCACTCTTAGGGAACCCCAGTGAGTCCTAACACCAGCATTCATTCATCCCAGGCATTGGGCCGACCCCTCAACCTTGATCTAATCTCTCAGGTCAATATGCTTCGGCTCCCTCACTCTTAGGGAACCACAGTGACTCCTAACACCAGCATTCATTCATCCCAGGCATTGGGCCGACCCCTCAACCTTGATCTAATCTCTCAGGTCAATATGCTTCGGCTCCCTCACTCTTAGGGAACCCCAGTGACTCCTAACACCAGCATTCATTCATATCAAGCATTGGGCCGCCCCTCAACCTTGATCTAATCTCTCAGGTCAATATGCTTCGGCTCCCTAACTCTTAGGGAACCCCAGTGACTCCTAACACCAGCATTCATTCATCCCAGGCATTGGGCCGACCACTCAACCGTGATCTAATCTCTCAGGTCAATATGCTTCGGCTCCCTCAATCTTAGGGAACCCCAGTGACTCCTAACACCAGCATTCATTCATCCCAGGCATTGGGCCGACCCCTCAACCTTGATCTAATCTCTCAGGTCAATATGCTTCGGCTCCCTCACTCTTAGGGAACCCCAGTGACTCCTATCACCAGCATTCATTCATCCCAGGCATTGGGTCGACCACTCAACCCTGATCTAATCTCTCAGGTCAATATGCTTCGGCTCCCTTACTCTTAGGGAACCAGTGACTCCTAACACCAGCATTCATTCATCCCAGGCATTGGGCCGACCACTCAACCCTGATTTAATCTCTCAGGTCAATATGCTTCGGCTCCCTTACTCTTAGGGAACCAGTGACTCCTAACACCAGCATTCATTCATCCCAGGCATTGGGTCGACCACTCAACCTTAATCTAATCTCTCAGGTCAATATGCTTCGGCTCCCTTACTCTTAGGGAACCAGTGACTCCTAACACCAGCATTCATTAATCCCAGGCATTGGGCCGACCCCTCAACCCTGATCTAATCTCTCAGGTCAACATGCTTCGGCTCCCTCACTCTTAGGGAACCCCAGTGACTCCTAACACCAGCATTCATTCATCCCAGGCATTGGGTCGACCACTCAACCTTGATCTAATCTCTCAGGTCAATATGCTTCGGCTCCCTTACTCTTAGGGAACCAGTGACTCCTATCACCAGCATTCATTCATCCCAGGCATTGGGTCGACCACTCAACCCTGATTTAATCTCTCAGGTCAATATGCTTCGGCTCCCTTACTCTTAGGGAACCAGTGACTCCTAACACCAGCATTCATTCATCCCAGGCACTGGGCCGACCACTCAACCCTGATCTAATCTCTCAGGTCAATATGCTTCGGCTTCGTCACTCTAAGGGAACCCCAGTGACTCCTAACACCAGCATTCATTCATCCCAGGCATTGGGCCGACCGCTCAACCCTGATCTAATCTCTCAGGTCAATATGCTTCGGCTCCCTCACTCTTAGGGAACCCCAGTGACTCCTAACACCAGCATTCATTCATCCCAAGCATTGGGCTGACCCCTCAACCCTGATCTAATCTCTCAGGTCAACATGCTTCGGCTCCCTCACTCTTAGGGAACCCCAGTGACTCCTAACACCAGCATTCATTCATCCCAGGCATTGGGCCGACCCCTCAACCCTGATCTAATCTCTCAGGTCAACATGCTTCGGCTCCCTCACTCTTAGGGAACCCCAGTGACTCCTAACACCAGCATTCATTCATCCCAGGCATCGGGCCGACCCCTCAACCCTGATCTAATCTCTCAGGTCAATATGCTTCGGCTTCCTCACTATTAGGGAACCCCAGTGACTCCTAACACCAGCATTCAATCATCCCAAGCATTGGGCCGACCCCTCAACCCTGATCTAATCTCTCAGGTCAACATGCTTCGGCTCCCTCACTCTTAGGGAACCCCAGTGACTCCTAACACCAGCATTCATTCATCCCAGGCATTGGGCCGACCCCTCAGCCGTGATCTAATCTCTCAGGTCAACATGCTTCGGCTCCCTCACTCTTAGGGAACCCCAGTGACTCCTAACACCAGCATTCATTCATCCCAGGCATTGGGCCGACCCCTCAACCTTGATCTAATCTCTCAGGTCAATATGCTTCGGCTCCCTCACTCTTAGGGAACCCCAGTGACTCCTAACACCAGCAATCATTCATCCCAGGCATTGGGCCGATCCCTCAACCTTGATCTAATCTCTCAGGTCAATATGCTTCGGCTCCCTCACTCTTAGGGAACCCTAGTGACTCCTAACACCAGCATTCATTCATCCCAAGCATTGGGCCGACCCCTCAACCCTGATCTAATCTCGCAGGTCAATATGCTTCGGCTCCCTCATTCTTAGGGAACCCCAGTGACTCCTAACACCAGCATTCATTCATCCCAAGCATTGGGCCGACCCCTCAACCTTGATCTAATCTCTCAGGTCAATATGCTTCGGCTTCCTCACTCTTAGGGAACCAGTGACTCCTAACACCAGCATTCATTCATCCCAGGCATTGGGCCGACCCCTCAACCTTGATCTAATCTCTCAGGTCAATATGCTTCGGCTCCCTCACTCTTAGGGAACCCCAGTGACTCCTAACACCAGCATTCATTCATCCCAGGCATTGGGCCGACCCCTCAAACTTGATCTAATCTCTCAGGTCAATATGCTTCGGCTCCCTCACTCTTAGGGAACCCCAGTGACTCATAACACCAGCATTCATTCATCCCAGGCATTGGGCCGACCCCTCAACCGTGATCTAATCTCTCAGGTCAATATGCTTCGGCTCCCTCAATCTTAGGGAACCCCAGTGACTCCTAACACCAGCATTCATTCATCCCAGGCATTGGGCCGAACCCTCAACCGTGATCTAATCTCTCAGGTCAATATGCTTCGGCTCCCTCAATCTTAGGGAACCCCAGTGACTCCTAACACCAGCATTCATTCATCCCAGGCATTGGGCCGACCCCTCAAACTTGATCTAATCTCTCAGGTCAATATGCTTCGGCTCCCTCACTCTTAGGTAACCCCAGTGACTCATAACACCAGCACTCATTCATCCCAGGCATTGGGCCGCCCCTCAACCGTGATCTAATCTCTCAGGTCAATATGCTTCAGCTCCCTTACTCTTAGGGAACACCAGTGATTCCTAACACCAGCATTCATTCATCCCAGGCCGACACCTCAACCCTGATCTAATCTCTCAGGTCAATATGCTTCAGCTCCCTCACTCTTAGGGAACCAGTGACCCCTATCACCAGCATTCATTCATCCCAGGCATTGGGTCGACCACTCAACCCTGATCTAATCTCTCAGGTCAATATGCTTCGGCTCCCTTACTCTTAGGGAACCAGTGACTCCTAACACCAGCATTCATTCATCCCAAGCATTGGGCCGACCCCTCAACCCTGATCTAATCTCACAGGTCAACATGCTTCGGCTCCCTCACTCTTAGGGAAACCCAGTGACTCCTAACACCAGCATTCATTCATACCAGGCATTGGGCCGACCCCTCAACCCTGATCTAATCTCTCAGGTCAACATGCTTCGGCTCCCTCACTCTTAGGGAACCCCAGTGACTCCTAACACCAGCATTCATTCATCCCAGGCATTGGGTCGACCACTCAACCTTGATCTAATCTCTCAGGTCAATATGCTTCGGCTCCCTTACTCTTAGGGAACCAGTGACTCCTATCACCAGCATTCATTCATCCCAGGCATTGGGTCGACCACTCAACCCTGATTTAATCTCTCAGGTCAATATGCTTCGGCTCCCTTACTCTTAGGGAACCAGTGACTCCTAACACCAGCATTCATTCATCCCAGGCATTGGGCCGACCACTCAACCCTGATCTAATCTCTCAGGTCAATATGCTTCGGCTTCGTCACTCTTAGGGAACCCCAGTGACTCCTAACACCAGCATTCATTCATCCCAAGCATTGGGCCGACCCCTCAACCTTGATCTAATCTCTCAGGTCAATATGCTTCGGCTTCCTCACTCTTAGGGAACCCCAGTGACTCCTAACACCAGCATTCATTCATCCCAGGCATTGGGCCGACCGCTCAACCCTGATCTAATCTCTCAGGTCAATATGCTTCGGCTTCCTCACTCTTAGGGAACCCCAGTGACACCTAACACCAGCATTCATTCATCCCAAGCATTGGGCCGACCCCTCAACCTTGATCTAATCTCTCAGGTCAATATGCTTCGGCTACCTCACTCTTAGGGAACCCCAGTGACTCCTAACACCAGCATTCATTCATCCCAGGCATTGGGCCGACCGCTCAACCCTGATATAATCTCTCAGGTCAATATGCTTCGGCTCCCTCACTCTTAGGGAACCCCAGTGACTCCTAACACCAGCATTCATTCATCCCAGGCATTGGTCCGACCCCTCAGCCCTGATCTAATCTCTCAGGTCAATATGCTTCGGCTTCGTCACTCTTAGGGAACCCCAGTGACTCCTAACACCAGCATTCATTCATCCCAGGCATTGGGCCGACCCTCAACCCTGATCTAATCTCTCAGGTCAACATGCTTCGGCTCCCTCACTCTTAGGGAACCCCAGTGACTCCTAACACCAGCATTCATTCATACCAGGCATTGGGCCGACCCCTCAACCCTGATCTAATCTCTCAGGTCAACATGCTTCGGCTCCCTCACTCTTAGGGAACCCTAGTGACTCCTAACACCAGCATTCATTCATCCCAGGCATTGGGCCGACCCCTCAACCTTGATCTAATCTCTCAGGTCAATATGCTTCGGCTCCCTCACTCTTAGGGAACCCCAATGACTCCTAACACCAGCAATCATTCATCCCAGGCATTGGGCCGACCCCTCAACCTTGATCTAACCTCTCAGGTCAATATGCTTCGGCTGCCTCACTCTTAGGGAACCCTAGTGACTCCTAACACCAGCATTCATTCATCCCAAGCATTGGGCCGACCCCTCAACCCTGATCTAATCTCTCAGGTCAATATGCTTCGGCTCCCTCACTCTTAGGGAACCCCAGTGACTCCTAACACCAGCATTCATTCATCCCAAGCATTGGGCCGACCCCTCAACCTTGATCTAATCTCTCAGGTCAATATGCTTCGTCTTCCTCACTCTTAGGGAACCAGTGACTCCTAACACCAGCATTCATTCATCCCAGGCATTGGGCCGACCCCTCAACCTTGATCTAATCTCTCAGGTCAATATGCTTCGGCTCCCTCACTCTTAGGGAACCCCAGTGACTCCTAACACCAGCATTCATTCATACCAAGCATTTGGCCGACCCCTCAACCTTGATCTAATCTCTCAGGTCTATATGCTTCGGCTCCCTCACTCTTAGGGAACCCCAGTGACTCCTAACACCAGCATTCATTCATCCCAGGCATTGGGCCGACCCCTCAACCGTGATCTAATCTCTCAGGTCAATATGCTTCGGCTCCCTCAATCTTAGGGAACCCCAGTGACTCCTAACACCAGCATTCATTCATCCCAGGCATTGGGCCGACCCCTCAACCTTGATCTAATCTCTCAGGTCAATATGCTTCGACTCCCTCACTCTTAGGGAACCCCAGTGACTCCTAACACCAGCATTCATTCATCCCAGGCATTGGGCCGACCCCTCAACCCTGATCTAATCTCTCAGGTCAATATGCTTCGGCTCCCTCACTCTTAGGGAACCAGTGACTCCTATCACCAGCATTCATTCATCCCAGGCATTGGGCCGACTCCATCAACCCTGATCTAATCTCACAGGTCAATATGCTTCGGCTCCCTCACTCTCAGGGAACCCCAGTGACTCCTAACACCAGCATTCATTCATCCCAGGCATTCGGCCGACTCCATCAACCCTGATCTAATCTCTCAGGTCAACATGCTTCGGCTCCCTCAATCTTAGGGAACCCCAGTGACTCCTAACACCAGCATTCATTCATCCTAGGCATTGGGCCGACCCCTCAAACTTGATCTAATCTCACAGGTCAATATGCTTCGGCTCCCTCACTCTTAGGGAACCCCAGTGACTCCTAACACCAGCATTCATTCATCCCAGGCATTGGGCCGACTCCATCAACCTTATCTAATCTCTCAGGTCAACATGCTTCGGCTCCCTCACTCTTAGGGAACTCCAGTGACTCCTAACACCAGCATTCATTCATCCTAGGCATTGGGCCGACCCCTCAACCCTGATCTAATCTCTCAGGTCAATATGCTTCAGCTCCCTTACTCTTAGGGAACCCCAGTGACTCCTAACACCAGCATTCATTCATCCCAAGCATTGGGCCGACCCCTCAACCCTGATCTAATCTCTCAGGTCAATATGCTTCAGCTCCCTTACTCTTAGGGAACCCCTGTGACTCCTAACACCAGCATTCATTCATCCCAGGCATTGGGCCGACCCCTCATTCCTGATCTAATCTCTCAGGTCAATGTGCTTCGGCTTCCTCACTCTTAGGGAACCCCAGTGACTCCTAACACCAGCATTCATTCATCCCAGGCATTGGGCCGACCACTCAACCCTGATAAAATCTCTCAGGTCAATATGCTTCGGCTCCCTCACTCTTAGGGAACCCCAGTGACTCCTAACACCTGCATTCATTCATCACAGGCATTGGGCCGACCCCTCAACCCTGATCTAATTTCTCAGGTCAATGTGCTTCGGCTTCCTCACCCTTAGGGAACCCCAGTGACTCCTAACACCAGCATTCATTCATCCCAAGCATTGGGCCGACCCCTCAACCCTGATCTAATCTCTCAGGTCAATATGCTTCAGCTCCCTCACTCTTAGGGAACACCAGTGACTCCTAACACCAGCATTCATTCATCCCAGGCATTGGGCCGACCTCTCAACCTTGAACTAATCTCTCAGGTCAATATGCTTCGGCTGAGTCACTCTTAGGGAACCCCAGTGACTCCTAACACCAGCACTCATTCATCCCAAGCATTAGGCCGACCCCTCAACCCTGATCTAATCTCTCAGGTCAACATGCTTCGGCTCCCTCACTCTTAGGGAATCCCAGTGACTCCTAACACCAGCATTCATTCATCCCAGGCATTGGGCCGACCCCTCAACACTGATCTAATCTCTCAGGTCAACATGCTTCGGCTCCCTCACTCTTAGGGAACCCCAGTGACTCCTAACACCAGCATTCATTCACCCCAGGCATTGGGCCGACCCCTCAACCCTGATCTAATCTCTCAGGTCAACATGCTTCGGCTCCCTCACTCTTAGGGAACCCCAGTGACTCCTAACACCAGCATTCATTCATCCCAGGCATTGGGCCGACCCCTCAACACTGATCTAATCTCTCAGGTCAACATGCTTCGGCTCCTTCACTCTTAGGGAACCCCAGTGACTCCTAACACAAGCATTCATTCATCCCAGGCATTGGGCCGACCCCTCAACCCTGATCTAATCTCTCAGGTCAACATGCTTCGGCTCCCTCACTCTTAGGGAACCAGTGACTCCTAACACCAGCATTCATTCATCCCAAGCATTGGGCCGACCCCTCACCCTGATCTAATCTCTCAGGTCAACATGCTTCGGCTCCCTCACTCTTAGGGAACCCCAGTGACTCCTAACACCAGCATTCATTCATCCCAGGCATTGGGCCGACCCCTCAACACTGATCTAATCTCTCAGGTCAACATGCTTCGGCTCCCTCACTCTTAGGGAAGCCCAGTGACTCCTAACACCAGCATTCATTCATCCCAGGCATTGGGCCGACCCCTCAACATTGATCTAATCTCTCAGGTCAATATGCTTCGGCTCCCTCACTCTTAGGGAACCCCAGTGAGTCCTAACACCAGCATTCATTCATCCCAGGCATTGGGCCGACCCCTCAACCTTGATCTAATCTCTCAGGTCAATATGCTTCGGCTCCCTCACTCTTAGGGAACCACAGTGACTCCTAACACCAGCATTCATTCATCCCAGGCATTGGGCCGACCCCTCAACCTTGATCTAATCTCTCAGGTCAATATGCTTCGGCTCCCTCACTCTTAGGGAACCCCAGTGACTCCTAACACCAGCATTCATTCATATCAAGCATTGGGCCGCCCCTCAACCTTGATCTAATCTCTCAGGTCAATATGCTTCGGCTCCCTAACTCTTAGGGAACCCCAGTGACTCCTAACACCAGCATTCATTCATCCCAGGCATTGGGCCGACCACTCAACCGTGATCTAATCTCTCAGGTCAATATGCTTCGGCTCCCTCAATCTTAGGGAACCCCAGTGACTCCTAACACCAGCATTCATTCATCCCAGGCATTGGGCCGACCCCTCAACCTTGATCTAATCTCTCAGGTCAATATGCTTCGGCTCCCTCACTCTTAGGGAACCCCAGTGACTCCTACCACCAGCATTCATTCATCCCAGGCATTGGGCCGACCCCTCAACCGTGAACTAATCTCACAGGTCAATATGCTTCGGCTCCCTCACTCTTAGGGAACCCTAGTGACTCCTAACACCAGCATTCATTCATCCCAGGCATTGGGCCGCCCCTCAACCGTGATCTAATCTCTCAGGTCAATATGCTTCGGCTCCCTCACTCTTAGGGAACCCCAATGACTCCTAACACCAGCAATCATTCATCCCAGGCATTGGGCCGACCCCTCAACCTTGATCTAACCTCTCAGGTCAATATGCTTCGGCTCCCTCACTCTTAGGGAACCCTAGTGACTCCTAACACCAGCATTCATTCATCCCAAGCATTGGGCCGACCCCTCAACCCTGATCTAATCTCTCAGGTCAATATGCTTCGGCTCCCTCACTCTTAGGGAACCCCAGTGACTCCTAACACCAGCATTCATTCATCCCAAGCATTGGGCCGACCCCTCAACCTTGATCTAATCTCTCAGGTCAATATGCTTCGTCTTCCTCACTCTTAGGGAACCAGTGACTCCTAACACCAGCATTCATTCATCCCAGGCATTGGGCCGACCCCTCAACCTTGATCTAATCTCTCAGGTCAATATGCTTCGGCTCCCTCACTCTTAGGGAACCCCAGTGACTCCTAACACCAGCATTCATTCATACCAAGCATTTGGCCGACCCCTCAACCTTGATCTAATCTCTCAGGTCTATATGCTTCGGCTCCCTCACTCTTAGGGAACCCCAGTGACTCCTAACACCAGCATTCATTCATCCCAGGCATTGGGCCGACCCCTCAACCGTGATCTAATCTCTCAGGTCAATATGCTTCGGCTCCCTCAATCTTAGGGAACCCCAGTGACTCCTAACACCAGCATTCATTCATCCCAGGCATTGGGCCGACCCCTCAACCTTGATCTAATCTCTCAGGTCAATATGCTTCGACTCCCTCACTCTTAGGGAACCCCAGTGACTCCTAACACCAGCATTCATTCATCCCAGGCATTGGGCCGACCCCTCAACCCTGATCTAATCTCTCAGGTCAATATGCTTCGGCTCCCTCACTCTTAGGGAACCAGTGACTCCTATCACCAGCATTCATTCATCCCAGGCATTGGGCCGACTCCATCAACCCTGATCTAATCTCACAGGTCAATATGCTTCGGCTCCCTCACTCTCAGGGAACCCCAGTGACTCCTAACACCAGCATTCATTCATCCCAGGCATTCGGCCGACTCCATCAACCCTGATCTAATCTCTCAGGTCAACATGCTTCGGCTCCCTCAATCTTAGGGAACCCCAGTGACTCCTAACACCAGCATTCATTCATCCTAGGCATTGGGCCGACCCCTCAAACTTGATCTAATCTCACAGGTCAATATGCTTCGGCTCCCTCACTCTTAGGGAACCCCAGTGACTCCTAACACCAGCATTCATTCATCCCAGGCATTGGGCCGACTCCATCAACCTTATCTAATCTCTCAGGTCAACATGCTTCGGCTCCCTCACTCTTAGGGAACTCCAGTGACTCCTAACACCAGCATTCATTCATCCTAGGCATTGGGCCGACCCCTCAACCCTGATCTAATCTCTCAGGTCAATATGCTTCAGCTCCCTTACTCTTAGGGAACCCCAGTGACTCCTAACACCAGCATTCATTCATCCCAAGCATTGGGCCGACCCCTCAACCCTGATCTAATCTCTCAGGTCAATATGCTTCAGCTCCCTTACTCTTAGGGAACCCCTGTGACTCCTAACACCAGCATTCATTCATCCCAGGCATTGGGCCGACCCCTCATTCCTGATCTAATCTCTCAGGTCAATGTGCTTCGGCTTCCTCACTCTTAGGGAACCCCAGTGACTCCTAACACCAGCATTCATTCATCCCAGGCATTGGGCCGACCACTCAACCCTGATAAAATCTCTCAGGTCAATATGCTTCGGCTCCCTCACTCTTAGGGAACCCCAGTGACTCCTAACACCTGCATTCATTCATCACAGGCATTGGGCCGACCCCTCAACCCTGATCTAATTTCTCAGGTCAATGTGCTTCGGCTTCCTCACCCTTAGGGAACCCCAGTGACTCCTAACACCAGCATTCATTCATCCCAAGCATTGGGCCGACCCCTCAACCCTGATCTAATCTCTCAGGTCAATATGCTTCAGCTCCCTCACTCTTAGGGAACACCAGTGACTCCTAACACCAGCATTCATTCATCCCAGGCATTGGGCCGACCTCTCAACCTTGAACTAATCTCTCAGGTCAATATGCTTCGGCTGAGTCACTCTTAGGGAACCCCAGTGACTCCTAACACCAGCACTCATTCATCCCAAGCATTAGGCCGACCCCTCAACCCTGATCTAATCTCTCAGGTCAACATGCTTCGGCTCCCTCACTCTTAGGGAATCCCAGTGACTCCTAACACCAGCATTCATTCATCCCAGGCATTGGGCCGACCCCTCAACACTGATCTAATCTCTCAGGTCAACATGCTTCGGCTCCCTCACTCTTAGGGAACCCCAGTGACTCCTAACACCAGCATTCATTCACCCCAGGCATTGGGCCGACCCCTCAACCCTGATCTAATCTCTCAGGTCAACATGCTTCGGCTCCCTCACTCTTAGGGAACCCCAGTGACTCCTAACACCAGCATTCATTCATCCCAGGCATTGGGCCGACCCCTCAACACTGATCTAATCTCTCAGGTCAACATGCTTCGGCTCCTTCACTCTTAGGGAACCCCAGTGACTCCTAACACAAGCATTCATTCATCCCAGGCATTGGGCCGACCCCTCAACCCTGATCTAATCTCTCAGGTCAACATGCTTCGGCTCCCTCACTCTTAGGGAACCAGTGACTCCTAACACCAGCATTCATTCATCCCAAGCATTGGGCCGACCCCTCACCCTGATCTAATCTCTCAGGTCAACATGCTTCGGCTCCCTCACTCTTAGGGAACCCCAGTGACTCCTAACACCAGCATTCATTCATCCCAGGCATTGGGCCGACCCCTCAACACTGATCTAATCTCTCAGGTCAACATGCTTCGGCTCCCTCACTCTTAGGGAAGCCCAGTGACTCCTAACACCAGCATTCATTCATCCCAGGCATTGGGCCGACCCCTCAACATTGATCTAATCTCTCAGGTCAATATGCTTCGGCTCCCTCACTCTTAGGGAACCCCAGTGAGTCCTAACACCAGCATTCATTCATCCCAGGCATTGGGCCGACCCCTCAACCTTGATCTAATCTCTCAGGTCAATATGCTTCGGCTCCCTCACTCTTAGGGAACCACAGTGACTCCTAACACCAGCATTCATTCATCCCAGGCATTGGGCCGACCCCTCAACCTTGATCTAATCTCTCAGGTCAATATGCTTCGGCTCCCTCACTCTTAGGGAACCCCAGTGACTCCTAACACCAGCATTCATTCATATCAAGCATTGGGCCGCCCCTCAACCTTGATCTAATCTCTCAGGTCAATATGCTTCGGCTCCCTAACTCTTAGGGAACCCCAGTGACTCCTAACACCAGCATTCATTCATCCCAGGCATTGGGCCGACCACTCAACCGTGATCTAATCTCTCAGGTCAATATGCTTCGGCTCCCTCAATCTTAGGGAACCCCAGTGACTCCTAACACCAGCATTCATTCATCCCAGGCATTGGGCCGACCCCTCAACCTTGATCTAATCTCTCAGGTCAATATGCTTCGGCTCCCTCACTCTTAGGGAACCCCAGTGACTCCTACCACCAGCATTCATTCATCCCAGGCATTGGGCCGACCCCTCAACCGTGAACTAATCTCACAGGTCAATATGCTTCGGCTCCCTCACTCTTAGGGAACCCCAGTGACTCCTAACACCAGCATTCATTCATCCCAGGCATTGGGCCGCCCCTCAACCGTGATCTAATCTCTCAGGTCAATATGCTTCAGCTCCCTTACTCTTAGGGAACACCAGTGATTCCTAACACCAGCATTCATTCATCCCAGGCCGACACCTCAACCCTGATCTAATCTCTCAGGTCAATATGCTTCAGCTCCCTCACTCTTAGGGAACCAGTGACCCCTATCACCAGCATTCATTCATCCCAGGCATTGGGTCGACCACTCAACCCTGATCTAATCTCTCAGGTCAATATGCTTCGGCTCCCTTACTCTTAGGGAACCAGTGACTCCTAACACCAGCATTCATTCATCCCAGGCATTGGGCCGACCACTCAACCCTGATTTAATCTCTCAGGTCAATATGCTTCGGCTCCCTTACTCTTAGGGAACCAGTGACTCCTAACACCAGCATTCATTCATCCCAGGCATTGGGTCGACCACTCAACCTTAATCTAATCTCTCAGGTCAATATGCTTCGGCTCCCTTACTCTTAGGGAACCAGTGACTCCTAACACCAGCATTCATTAATCCCAGGCATTGGGCCGACCCCTCAACCCTGATCTAATCTCTCAGGTCAACATGCTTCGGCTCCCTCACTCTTAGGGAACCCCAGTGACTCCTAACACCAGCATTCATTCATCCCAGGCATTGGGTCGACCACTCAACCTTGATCTAATCTCTCAGGTCAATATGCTTCGGCTCCCTTACTCTTAGGGAACCAGTGACTCCTATCACCAGCATTCATTCATCCCAGGCATTGGGTCGACCACTCAACCCTGATTTAATCTCTCAGGTCAATATGCTTCGGCTCCCTTACTCTTAGGGAACCAGTGACTCCTAACACCAGCATTCATTCATCCCAGGCACTGGGCCGACCACTCAACCCTGATCTAATCTCTCAGGTCAATATGCTTCGGCTTCGTCACTCTAAGGGAACCCCAGTGACTCCTAACACCAGCATTCATTCATCCCAGGCATTGGGCCGACCGCTCAACCCTGATCTAATCTCTCAGGTCAATATGCTTCGGCTCCCTCACTCTTAGGGAACCCCAGTGACTCCTAACACCAGCATTCATTCATCCCAAGCATTGGGCTGACCCCTCAACCCTGATCTAATCTCTCAGGTCAACATGCTTCGGCTCCCTCACTCTTAGGGAACCCCAGTGACTCCTAACACCAGCATTCATTCATCCCAGGCATTGGGCCGACCCCTCAACCCTGATCTAATCTCTCAGGTCAACATGCTTCGGCTCCCTCACTCTTAGGGAACCCCAGTGACTCCTAACACCAGCATTCATTCATCCCAGGCATCGGGCCGACCCCTCAACCCTGATCTAATCTCTCAGGTCAATATGCTTCGGCTTCCTCACTATTAGGGAACCCCAGTGACTCCTAACACCAGCATTCAATCATCCCAAGCATTGGGCCGACCCCTCAACCCTGATCTAATCTCTCAGGTCAACATGCTTCGGCTCCCTCACTCTTAGGGAACCCCAGTGACTCCTAACACCAGCATTCATTCATCCCAGGCATTGGGCCGACCCCTCAGCCATGATCTAATCTCTCAGGTCAACATGCTTCGGCTCCCTCACTCTTAGGGAACCCCAGTGACTCCTAACACCAGCATTCATTCATCCCAGGCATTGGGCCGACCCCTCAACCTTGATCTAATCTCTCAGGTCAATATGCTTCGGCTCCCTCACTCTTAGGGAACCCCAGTGACTCCTAACACCAGCAATCATTCATCCCAGGCATTGGGCCGATCCCTCAACCTTGATCTAATCTCTCAGGTCAATATGCTTCGGCTCCCTCACTCTTAGGGAACCCTAGTGACTCCTAACACCAGCATTCATTCATCCCAAGCATTGGGCCGACCCCTCAACCCTGATCTAATCTCGCAGGTCAATATGCTTCGGCTCCCTCATTCTTAGGGAACCCCAGTGACTCCTAACACCAGCATTCATTCATCCCAAGCATTGGGCCGACCCCTCAACCTTGATCTAATCTCTCAGGTCAATATGCTTCGGCTTCCTCACTCTTAGGGAACCAGTGACTCCTAACACCAGCATTCATTCATCCCAGGCATTGGGCCGACCCCTCAACCTTGATCTAATCTCTCAGGTCAATATGCTTCGGCTCCCTCACTCTTAGGGAACCCCAGTGACTCCTAACACCAGCATTCATTCATCCCAGGCATTGGGCCGACCCCTCAAACTTGATCTAATCTCTCAGGTCAATATGCTTCGGCTCCCTCACTCTTAGGGAACCCCAGTGACTCATAACACCAGCATTCATTCATCCCAGGCATTGGGCCGACCCCTCAACCGTGATCTAATCTCTCAGGTCAATATGCTTCGGCTCCCTCAATCTTAGGGAACCCCAGTGACTCCTAACACCAGCATTCATTCATCCCAGGCATTGGGCCGAACCCTCAACCGTGATCTAATCTCTCAGGTCAATATGCTTCGGCTCCCTCAATCTTAGGGAACCCCAGTGACTCCTAACACCAGCATTCATTCATCCCAGGCATTGGGCCGACCCCTCAAACTTGATCTAATCTCTCAGGTCAATATGCTTCGGCTCCCTCACTCTTAGGTAACCCCAGTGACTCATAACACCAGCACTCATTCATCCCAGGCATTGGGCCGCCCCTCAACCGTGATCTAATCTCTCAGGTCAATATGCTTCAGCTCCCTTACTCTTAGGGAACACCAGTGATTCCTAACACCAGCATTCATTCATCCCAGGCCGACACCTCAACCCTGATCTAATCTCTCAGGTCAATATGCTTCAGCTCCCTCACTCTTAGGGAACCAGTGACCCCTGTCACCAGCATTCATTCATCCCAGGCATTGGGTCGACCACTCAACCCTGATCTAATCTCTCAGGTCAATATGCTTCGGCTCCCTTACTCTTAGGGAACCAGTGACTCCTAACACCAGCATTCATTCATCCCAGGCATTGGGCCGACCACTCAACCCTGATTTAATCTCTCAGGTCAATATGCTTCGGCTCCCTTACTCTTAGGGAACCAGTGACTCCTAACACCAGCATTCATTCATCCCAGGCATTGGGTCGACCACTCAACCTTAATCTAATCTCTCAGGTCAATATGCTTCGGCTCCCTTACTCTTAGGGAACCAGTGACTCCTAACACCAGCATTCATTAATCCCAGGCATTGGGCCGACCCCTCAACCCTGATCTAATCTCTCAGGTCAACATGCTTCGGCTCCCTCACTCTTAGGGAACCCCAGTGACTCCTAACACCAGCATTCATTCATCCCAGGCATTGGGTCGACCACTCAACCTTGATCTAATCTCTCAGGTCAATATGCTTCGGCTCCCTTACTCTTAGGGAACCAGTGACTCCTATCACCAGCATTCATTCATCCCAGGCATTGGGTCGACCACTCAACCCTGATTTAATCTCTCAGGTCAATATGCTTCGGCTCCCTTACTCTTAGGGAACCAGTGACTCCTAACACCAGCATTCATTCATCCCAGGCACTGGGCCGACCACTCAACCCTGATCTAATCTCTCAGGTCAATATGCTTCGGCTTCGTCACTCTAAGGGAACCCCAGTGACTCCTAACACCAGCATTCATTCATCCCAGGCATTGGGCCGACCGCTCAACCCTGATCTAATCTCTCAGGTCAATATGCTTCGGCTCCCTCACTCTTAGGGAACCCCAGTGACTCCTAACACCAGCATTCATTCATCCCAAGCATTGGGCTGACCCCTCAACCCTGATCTAATCTCTCAGGTCAACATGCTTCGGCTCCCTCACCCTTAGGGAACCCCAGTGACTCCTAACACCAGCATTCATTCATCCCAGGCATTGGTCCGACCCCTCAACCCTGATCTAATCTCTCAGGTCAACATGCTTCGGCTCCCTCACTCTTAGGGAACCCCAGTGACTCCTAACACCAGCATTCATTCATCCCAGGCATCGGGCCGACCCCTCAACCCTGATCTAATCTCTCAGGTCAATATGCTTCGGCTTCCTCACTATTAGGGAACCCCAGTGACTCCTAACACCAGCATTCAATCATCCCAAGCATTGGGCCGACCCCTCAACCCTGATCTAATCTCTCAGGTCAACATGCTTCGGCTCCCTCACTCTTAGGGAACCCCAGTGACTCCTAACACCAGCATTCATTCATCCCAGGCATTGGGCCGACCCCTCAGCCATGATCTAATCTCTCAGGTCAACATGCTTCGGCTCCCTCACTCTTAGGGAACCCCAGTGACTCCTAACACCAGCATTCATTCATCCCAGGCATTGGGCCGACCCCTCAACCTTGATCTAATCTCTCAGGTCAATATGCTTCGGCTCCCTCACTCTTAGGGAACCCCAGTGACTCCTAACACCAGCAATCATTCATCCCAGGCATTGGGCCGATCCCTCAACCTTGATCTAATCTCTCAGGTCAATATGCTTCGGCTCCCTCACTCATAGGGAACCCTAGTGACTCCTAACACCAGCATTCATTCATCCCAAGCATTGGGCCGACCCCTCAACCCTGATCTAATCTCGCAGGTCAATATGCTTCGGCTCCCTCATTCTTAGGGAACCCCAGTGACTCCTAACACCAGCATTCATTCATCCCAAGCATTGGGCCGACCCCTCAACCTTGATCTAATCTCTCAGGTCAATATGCTTCGGCTTCCTCACTCTTAGGGAACCAGTGACTCCTAACACCAGCATTCATTCATCCCAGGCATTGGGCCGACCCCTCAACCTTGATCTAATCTCTCAGGTCAATATGCTTCGGCTCCCTCACTCTTAGGGAACCCCAGTGACTCCTAACACCAGCATTCATTCATCCCAGGCATTGGGCCGACCCCTCAAACTTGATCTAATCTCTCAGGTCAATATGCTTCGGCTCCCTCACTCTTAGGGAACCCCAGTGACTCATAACACCAGCATTCATTCATCCCAGGCATTGGGCCGACCCCTCAACCGTGATCTAATCTCTCAGGTCAATATGCTTCGGCTCCCTCAATCTTAGGGAACCCCAGTGACTCCTAACACCAGCATTCATTCATCCCAGGCATTGGGCCGAACCCTCAACCGTGATCTAATCTCTCAGGTCAATATGCTTCGGCTCCCTCAATCTTAGGGAACCCCAGTGACTCCTAACACCAGCATTCATTCATCCCAGGCATTGGGCCGACCCCTCAAACTTGATCTAATCTCTCAGGTCAATATGCTTCGGCTCCCTCACTCTTAGGTAACCCCAGTGACTCATAACACCAGCACTCATTCATCCCAGGCATTGGGCCGACCCCTCAACCGTGATCTAATCTCTCAGGTCAATATGCTTCGGCTCCCTCAATCTTAGGGAACCCCAGTGACTCCTAACACCAGCATTCATTCATCCCAGGCATTGGGCCGACCCCTCAACCTTGATCTAATCTCTCAGGTCAATATGCTTCGACTCCCTCACTCTTAGGGAACCCCAGTGACTCCTAACACCAGCATTCATTCATCCCAGGCATTGGGCCGACCCCTCAACCCTGATCTAATCTCTCAGGTCAATATGCTTCGGCTCCCTCACTCTTAGGGAACCAGTGACTCCTATCACCAGCATTCATTCATCCCAGGCATTGGGCCGACTCCATCAACCCTGATCTAATCTCACAGGTCAATATGCTTCGGCTCCCTCACTCTTAGGGAACCCCAGTGACTCGTAACACCAGCATTCATTCATCCCAGGCATTCGGCCGACTCCATCAACCCTGATCTAATCTCTCAGGTCAACATGCTTCGGCTCCCTCACTCTTAGGGAACCCCAGTGACTCCTAACACCAGCATTCATTCATCCTAGGCATTGGGCCGACCCCTCAAACTTGATCTAATCTCACAGGTCAATATACTTCGGCTCCCTCATTCTTAGGGAACCCCAGTGACTCCTAACACCAGCATTCATTCATCCCAGGCATTGGGCCGACCCCTCAACCCTGATCTAATCTCTCAGGTCAATATGCTTCGGCTTCCTCACCCTTAGGGAACCCCAGTGACTCCTAACACCAGCATTAATTCATCCCAAGTATTGGGCCGGCCCCTCAACCCTCATCTAATCTCTCAGGTCAATATGCTTCAGCTCCCTCACTCTTGAGGAACCCCAGTGACTCCTAACACCAGCATTCATTCATCCCAGGCTTTGGGCCGACCCCTCAACCCTGATCTAATCTCTCAGGTCAATATGCTTCGGCTCCCTCACTCTTAGGGAACCCCAGTGACTCCTAACACCAGCATTCATTCATCCCAAGCATTGGGCCGACCCCTCAACCCTGATCTAATCTCTCATGTCAATATGCTTCGGCTCCCTCACTCTTAGGGAACCCCAGTGACTCCTAACACCAGCATTCATTCATCCCAAGCATTGGGCCGACCCCTCCACCTTGATCTAATCTCTCAGGTCAATATGCTTCGGCTTCCTCACTCTTAGGGAACCCAGTGACTCCTAACACCAGCATTCATTCATCCCAGGCATTGGGCCGACCGCTCAACCCTGATCTAATCTCTCAGGTCAATATGCTTCGGCTTCCTCACTCTTAGGGAACCCCAGTGACTCCTAACACCAGCATTCATTCATCCCAAGCATTGGGCCGACTCCTCAACCTTGATCTAATCTCTCAGGTCAATATGCTTCGGCTACCTCACTCTTAGGGAACCTCAGTGACTCCTAACACCAGCATTCATTCATCCCAGGCATTGGGTCGACCGCTCAACCCTGATCTAATCTCTCAGGTCAATATGCTTCGGCTTCCTCACTCTTAGGGAACCCCAGTGACTCCTAACACCAGCATTCATTCATCCCAAGCATTGGGCCGACCCCTCAACCTTGATCTAATCTCTCAGGTCAATATGCTTCGGCTCCCTCACTCTTAGGGAACCCCAGTGACTCCTAACACCAGCATTCATTCATCCCAGGCATTGGGCCGACCCCTCAACCCTGATCTAATCTCTCAGGTCAATATGCTTCGGCTTCGTCACTCTTAGGGAACCCCAGTGACTCCTAACACCTGCATTCATTCATCCCAGGCATTCGGCCGACCCCTCAACCCTGATCTAATCTCTCAGGTCAATATGCTTCATCTCCCTCACTCTTAGGGAACCCCAGTGACTCCTAACACCAGCATTCATTCATCCCAGGCATCGGGCCGACCCCTCAACCCTGATCTAATCTCTCAGGTCAATATGCTTCGGCTTCCTCACTATTAGGGAACCCCAGTGACTCCTAACACCAGCATTTATTCATACCAGGCATTGGGCCGACCTCTCAACCTTGATCTAATCTCTCAGGTCAGTATGCTTCGGCTCCCTCACTCTTAGGGAACCAGTGACTCCTAACACCAGCATTCATTCATCCCAAGCATTGGGCCGACCCCTCAACCCTGATCTAATCTCTCAGGTCAATATGCTTCAGCTCCCTTACTCTTAGGGAACCCCAGTGACTCCTAACACCAGCATTCATTCATCCCAAGCATTGGGCCGACCCCTCAAACTTGATCTAATCTCTCATGTCAATATGCTTCGGCTCCCTTACTCTTAGGGAACCAGTGACTCCTAACATCAGCAGTCATTCATCCCAAGCATTGGGCCGACCCCTCAAACTTGATCTAATCTATCATGTCAATATGCTTCGGCTCCCTTACTCTTAGGGAACCAGTGACTCCTAACATCAGCATTCATTCATCCCAGGCATTTTGCCGACCACTCAACCTTGATCTAATCTCTCAGGTCAATATGCTTCGGCTTCCTTACTCTTAGGGAACCCCAGTGACTCCTAACACCAGCATTCATTCATCCCAAGCATTGGGCCGACCCCTCAACCTTGATCTAATCTCTCAGGTCAATATGCTTCGGCTCCCTCACTCTTAGGGAACCAGTGACTCCTAACACCAGCATTCATTCATCCCAGGCATTGGGCCGACACCTCAACCCTGATCTAATCTCTCAGGTCAAAATGCTTCGGCTCCCTTACTCTTAGGGAACCAGTGACTCCTAACATCAGCATTCAATCATCCCAGGCATTGGGCCGACCCCTCAACCCTGATCTAATCTCTCAGGTCAATATGCTTCGGCTCCCTTACTCTTAGGGAACCAGTGACTCCTAACATCAGCATTCATTCATCCCAGGCATTGGGCCGACCACTCAACCTTGATCTAACCTCTCAGGTCAATATGCTTCGGCTTCCTTACTCTTAGGGAACCCCAGTGACTCCTAACATCAGCATTCATTCATCCCAGGCATTGGGCCGACCCCTCAACCTTGATCTAACTCTCATGTCAATATGCTTCGGCTCCCTTACTCTTAGGGAACCAGTGACTCCTAACATCAGCATTCATTCATCCCAGGCATTGGGCCGACCCCTCAACCCTGATCTAATCTCTCAGGTCAATATGCTTCGGCTCCCTTACTCTTAGGGAACCAGTGACTCCTAACATCAGCATTCATTCATCCCAGGCATTGGGCCGACCCCTCAACCTTGATCTAATCTCTCATGTCAATATGCTTCGGCTGCGTCACTCTTAGGGAACCAGTGACTCCTAACACCAGCATTCATTCATCCCAGGCATTGGGCCGACCCCTCAACCTTGATCTAATCTCTCATGTCAATATGCTTCGGCTGCGTCACTCTTAGGGAACCCCAGTGACTCCTAACATCAGCATTCATTCATCCCAGGCATTGGGCCGACCCCTCAACCTTGATCTAATCTCTCATGTCAATATGCTTCGGCTGCGTCACTCTTAGGGAACCAGTGACTCCTAACATCAGCATTCATTCATCCCAGGCATTGGGCCGACCCCTCAACCTTGATCTCATCTCTCAGGTCAATATGCTTCGGCTTCCTCACTCTTTGGGAGCCCCAGTGACTCCTAACACCAGCATTCATTCATCCCAGGCATTGGACCGACCCCTCAACCTTGATCTCATCTCTCAGGTCAATATGCTTCGGCTTCCTCACTCTTAGGGAACCAGTGACTCCTAACATCAGCATTCATTCATCCCAGGCATTGGGCCGACCCCTCAACCTTGATCTCATCTCTCAGGTCAATATGCTTCGGCTTCCTCACTCTTAGGGAACCAGTGACTCCTAACACCAGCATTCATTCATCCCAAGCATTGGGCCGACCCCTCAACCCTGATGTAATCTCTCAGGTCAATATGTTTCGGCTCCCTTACTGTTAGGGAACCCCAGTGACTCCTAACATCAGCATTCATTCATCCCAGTCATTGGGCCGACCTCTGAACCCTGATCTAATCTCTCAAGTCAACATGCTTCGGCTCCCTCACTCTTAGAGAACCCCAGTGACTCCTAACACCAGCATTCATTCATCCCAGGCATTGGGCCGACAACTCAACCCTGATCTAATCTCTCAGGTCAATATGCTTCGGCTCCCTCACTCTTAGGGAACCCCAGTGACTCCTAACACCAGCATTCATTCATCCCAGGCATTCGGCCGACACCTGAACCCTGAACTCACCTCTCAGGTCAAAATGCTTCGGCTTCCTCACTCTTAGGGAACCCCAGTGACACCTAACACCAGCATTCATTCATCCCAGGCATTCGGCCGACCCCTCAACCCTGATATAATCTCTCAAGTCAATATGCTTCGGCTCCCTCACTCCTAGGGAACCCCAGTGACTCCTAACATCAGCATTCATTCATCCCAGGCATTGGGCCGACCTCTCAACCCTGATCTAATCTCTCAAGTCAATATGCTTCGGCTCCCTCACTCTTAGGGAACCCCAGTGACTCCTAACACCAGCATTCATTCATCCCAAGCATTGGGCCGACACCTCAACCCTGATCTAATCTCTTAGGTCAATATGCTACGGCTTCCTCACTCTTAGGGAACCCCAGTGACACCTAGCACCAGCATTCATTCATCCCAGGCATTCGGCCGACCCCTCAACCCTGATCTAATCTCTCAGGTCATTATGCTTCGGCTTCCTCACTCTTAGGGAACCAGTGACTCCTAACACCAGCATTCATTCATCCCAAGCATTGGGCCGACCCCTCAACCTTGATCTAATCTCTCAGGTCAATATGCTTCGGCTCCCTCACTCTTAGGGAACACCAGTGACTCCTAACACCAGCATTCGTTCATCCCAAGCTTTGGGCCGACCCCTCAACCATGATCTAATCTCTCAGGTCAATATGCTTCAGCTCCCTTACTCTTAGGGAACCCCAGTGACTCCTAACACCAGCATTCATTCATCCCAAGCATTGGGCCGACCCCTCAAACCTGATCTAATCTCTCAGGTCAATATGCTTCAGCTTCCTCACTCTTAGGGAACCCCAGTGACTCCTAACACCAGCAGTCATTCATCCCAAGCATTGGGCCGACCCCTCAACCCTGATCTAATCTCTCAGGTCAATATGCTTCAGCTCCCTTACTCTTAGGGAACCCCTGTGACTCCTAACACCAGCATTCATTCATCCCAGGCATTGGGCCGACCCCTCAACCCTGATCAAATCTCTCAGGTCAATATGCTTCGGCTCCCTCACTCTTAGGGAACCCCAGTGACTCCTAACACCAGCATTCATTCATCCCAGGCCGACACCTCAACCCTGATCTAATCTCTCAGGTCAATATGCTTCGGCTCCCTCACTCTTAGGGAACTAGTGACTCCTATCACCAGCATTCATTCATCCCAGGCATTGGGTCGACCACTCAACCCTGATCTAATCTCTCAGGTCAATATGCTTCGGCTCCCTTACTCTTAGGGAACCAGTGACTCCTAACACCAGCATTCATTCATCCCAGGCATTGGGCCGACCACTCAACCCTGATTTAATCTCTCAGGTCAATATGCTTCGGCTCCCTTACTCTTAGGGAACCAGTGACTCCTAACACCAGCATTCATTCATCCCAGGCATTGGGTCGACCACTCAACCTTGATCTAATCTCTCAGGTCAATATGCTTCGGCTCCCTTACTCTTAGGGAACCAGTGACTCCTAACACCAGCATTCATTCATCCCAGGCATTGGGCCGACCCCTCAACCCTGATCTAATCTCTCAGGTCAATATGCTTCGGCTCCCTCACTCTTAGGGAGCCTCAGTGACTCCTAACACCAGCATTCATTCATCCCAAGCATTGGGCCGACCCCTCAACCCTGATCTAATCTCACAGGTCAACATGCTTCGGCTCCCTCACTCTTAGGGAAACCCAGTGACTCCTAACACCAGCATTCATTCATACCAGGCATTGGGCCGACCCCTCAACCCTGATCTAATCTCTCAGGTCAACATGCTTCGGCTCCCTCACTCTTAGGGAACCCCAGTGACTCCTAACACCAGCATTCATTCATCCCAGGCATTGGGTCGACCACTCAACCTTGATCTAATCTCTCAGGTCAATATGCTTCGGCTCCCTTACTCTTAGGGAACCAGTGACTCCTATCACCAGCATTCATTCATCCCAGGCATTGGGTCGACCACTCAACCCTGATTTAATCTCTCAGGTCAATATGCTTCGGCTCCCTTACTCTTAGGGAACCAGTGACTCCTAACACCAGCATTCATTCATCCCAGGCATTGGGCCGACCACTCAACCCTGATCTAATCTCTCAGGTCAATATGCTTCGGCTTCGTCACCCTTAGGGAACCCCAGTGACTCCTAACACCAGCATTCATTCATCCCAAGCATTGGGCCGACCCCTCAACCTTGATCTAATCTCTCAGGTCAATATGCTTCGGCTTCCTCACTCTTAGGGAACCCCAGTGACTCCTAACACCAGCATTCATTCATCCCAGGCATTGGGCCGACCGCTCAACCCTGATCTAATCTCTCAGGTCAATATGCTTCGGCTTCCTCACTCTTAGGGAACCCCAGTGACACCTAACACCAGCATTCATTCATCCCAAGCATTGGGCCGACCCCTCAACCTTGATCTAATCTCTCAGGTCAATATGCTTCGGCTACCTCACTCTTAGGGAACCCCAGTGACTCCTAACACCAGCATTCATTCATCCCAGGCATTGGGCCGACCGCTCAACCCTGATCTAATCTCTCAGGTCAACATGCTTCGGCTCCCTCACTCTTAGGGAACCCCAGTGACTCCTAACACCAGCATTCATTCATACCAGGCATTGGGCCGACCCCTCAACCCTGATCTAATCTCTCAGGTCAACATGCTTCGGCTCCCTCACTCTTAGGGAACCCTAGTGACTCCTAACACCAGCATTCATTCATCCCAGGCATTGGGCCGACCCCTCAACCTTGATCTAATCTCTCAGGTCAATATGCTTCGGCTCCCTCACTCTTAGGGAACCCCAATGACTCCTAACACCAGCAATCATTCATCCCAGGCATTGGGCCGACCCCTCAACCTTGATCTAACTTCTCAGGTCAATATGCTTCGGCTCCCTCACTCTTAGGGAACCCTAGTGACTCCTAACACCAGCATTCATTCATCCCAAGCATTGGGCCGACCCCTCAACCCTGATCTAATCTCTCAGGTCAATATGCTTCGGCTCCCTCACTCTTAGGGAACCCCAGTGACTCCTAACACCAGCATTCATTCATCCCAAGCATTGGGCCGACCCCTCAACCTTGATCTAATCTCTCAGGTCAATATGCTTCGTCTTCCTCACTCTTAGGGAACCAGTGACTCCTAACACCAGCATTCATTCATCCCAGGCATTGGGCCGACCCCTCAACCTTGATCTAATCTCTCAGGTCAATATGCTTCGGCTCCCTCACTCTTAGGGAACCCCAGTGACTCCTAACACCAGCATTCATTCATACCAAGCATTGGGCCGACCCCTCAACCTTGATCTAATCTCTCAGGTCTATATGCTTCGGCTCCCTCACTCTTAGGGAACCCCAGTGACTCCTAACACCAGCATTCATTCATCCCAGGCATTGGGCCGACCCCTCAACCGTGATCTAATCTCTCAGGTCAATATGCTTCGGCTCCCTCAATCTTAGGGAACCCCAGTGACTCCTAACACCAGCATTCATTCATCCCAGGCATTGGGCCGACCCCTCAACCTTGATCTAATCTCTCAGGTCAATATGCTTCGACTCCCTCACTCTTAGGGAACCCCAGTGACTCCTAACACCAGCATTCATTCATCCCAGGCATTGGGCTGACCCCTCAACCCTGATCTAATCTCTCAGGTCAATATGCTTCGGCTCCCTCACTCTTAGGGAACCAGTGACTCCTATCACCAGCATTCATTCATCCCAGGCATTGGGCCGACTCCATCAACCCTGATCTAATCTCACAGGTCAATATGCTTCGGCTCCCTCACTCTTAGGGAACCCCAGTGACTCCTAACACCAGCATTCATTCATCCCAGGCATTCGGCCGACTCCATCAACCCTGATCTAATCTCTCAGGTCAACATGCTTCGGCTCCCTCAATCTTAGGGAACCCCAGTGACTCCTAACACCAGCATTCATTCATCCTAGGCATTGGGCCGACCCCTCAAACTTGATCTAATCTCACAGGTCAATATGCTTCGGCTCCCTCACTCTTAGGGAACCCCAGTGACTCCTAACACCAGCATTCATTCATCCCAGGCATTGGGCCGACTCCATCAACCCTGATCTAATCTCTCAGGTCAACATGCTTCGGCTCCCTCACTCTTAGGGAACTCCAGTGACTCCTAACACCAGCATTCATTCATCCTAGGCATTGGGCCGACCCCTCAACCCTGATCTAATCTCTCAGGTCAATATGCTTCAGCTCCCTTACTCTTAGGGAACCCCAGTGACTCCTAACACCAGCATTCATTCATCCCAAGCATTGGGCCGACCCCTCAACCCTGATCTAATCTCTCAGGTCAATATGCTTCAGCTCCCTTACTCTTAGGGAACCCCTGTGACTCCTAACACCAGCATTCATTCATCCCAGGCATTGGGCCGACCCCTCATTCCTGATCTAATCTCTCAGGTCAATGTGCTTCGGCTTCCTCACTCTTAGGGAACCCCAGTGACTCCTAACACCAGCATTCATTCATCCCAGGCATTGGGCCGACCACTCAACCCTGATAAAATCTCTCAGGTCAATATGCTTCGGCTCCCTCACTCTTAGGGAACCCCAGTGACTCCTAACACCTGCATTCATTCATCACAGGCATTGGGCCGACCCCTCAACCCTGATCTAATTTCTCAGGTCAATGTGCTTCGGCTTCCTCACCCTTAGGGAACCCCAGTGACTCCTAACACCAGCATTCATTCATCCCAAGCATTGGGCCGACCCCTCAACCCTGATCTAATCTCTCAGGTCAATATGCTTCAGCTCCCTCACTCTTAGGGAACACCAGTGACTCCTAACACCAGCATTCATTCATCCCAGGCATTGGGCCGACCTCTCAACCTTGAACTAATCTCTCAGGTCAATATGCTTCGGCTGAGTCACTCTTAGGGAACCCCAGTGACTCCTAACACCAGCACTCATTCATCCCAAGCATTAGGCCGACCCCTCAACCCTGATCTAATCTCTCAGGTCAACATGCTTCGGCTCCCTCACGCTTAGGGAATCCCAGTGACTCCTAACACCAGCATTCATTCATCCCAGGCATTGGGCCGACCCCTCAACACTGATCTAATCTCTCAGGTCAACATGCTTCGGCTCCCTCACTCTTAGGGAACCCCAGTGACTCCTAACACCAGCATTCATTCACCCCAGGCATTGGGCCGACCCCTCAACCCTGATCTAATCTCTCAGGTCAACATGCTTCGGCTCCCTCACTCTTAGGGAACCCCAGTGACTCCTAACACCAGCATTCATTCATCCCAGGCATTGGGCCGACCCCTCAACACTGATCTAATCTCTCAGGTCAACATGCTTCGGCTCCTTCACTCTTAGGGAACCCCAGTGACTCCTAACACAAGCATTCATTCATCCCAGGCATTGGGCCGACCCCTCAACCCTGATCTAATCTCTCAGGTCAACATGCTTCGGCTCCCTCACTCTTAGGGAACCAGTGACTCCTAACACCAGCATTCATTCATCCCAAGCATTGGGCCGACCCCTCACCCTGATCTAATCTCTCAGGTCAACATGCTTCGGCTCCCTCACTCTTAGGGAACCCCAGTGACTCCTAACACCAGCATTCATTCATCCCAGGCATTGGGCCGACCCCTCAACACTGATCTAATCTCTCAGGTCAACATGCTTCGGCTCCCTCACTCTTAGGGAAGCCCAGTGACTCCTAACACCAGCATTCATTCATCCCAGGCATTGGGCCGACCCCTCAACATTGATCTAATCTCTCAGGTCAATATGCTTCGGCTCCCTCACTCTTAGGGAACCCCAGTGAGTCCTAACACCAGCATTCATTCATCCCAGGCATTGGGCCGACCCCTCAACCTTGATCTAATCTCTCAGGTCAATATGCTTCGGCTCCCTCACTCTTAGGGAACCACAGTGACTCCTAACACCAGCATTCATTCATCCCAGGCATTGGGCCGACCCCTCAACCTTGATCTAATCTCTCAGGTCAATATGCTTCGGCTCCCTCACTCTTAGGGAACCCCAGTGACTCCTAACACCAGCATTCATTCATATCAAGCATTGGGCCGCCCCTCAACCTTGATCTAATCTCTCAGGTCAATATGCTTCGGCTCCCTAACTCTTAGGGAACCCCAGTGACTCCTAACACCAGCATTCATTCATCCCAGGCATTGGGCCGACCACTCAACCGTGATCTAATCTCTCAGGTCAATATGCTTCGGCTCCCTCAATCTTAGGGAACCCCAGTGACTCCTAACACCAGCATTCATTCATCCCAGGCATTGGGCCGACCCCTCAACCTTGATCTAATCTCTCAGGTCAATATGCCTCGGCTCCCTCACTCTTAGGGAACCCCAGTGACTCCTACCACCAGCATTCATTCATCCCAGGCATTGGGCCGACCCCTCAACCGTGAACTAATCTCACAGGTCAATATGCTTCGGCTCCCTCACTCTTAGGGAACCCCAGTGACTCCTAACACCAGCATTCATTCATCCCAGGCATTGGGCCGCCCCTCAACCGTGATCTAATCTCTCAGGTCAATATGCTTCAGCTCCCTTACTCTTAGGGAACACCAGTGATTCCTAACACCAGCATTCATTCATCCCAGGCCGACACCTCAACCCTGATCTAATCTCTCAGGTCAATATGCTTCAGCTCCCTCACTCTTAGGGAACCAGTGACTCCTATCACCAGCATTCATTCATCCCAGGCATTGGGTCGACCACTCAACCCTGATCTAATCTCTCAGGTCAATATGCTTCGGCTCCCTTACTCTTAGGGAACCAGTGACTCCTAACACCAGCATTCATTCATCCCAGGCATTGGGCCGACCACTCAACCCTGATTTAATCTCTCAGGTCAATATGCTTCGGCTCCCTTACTCTTAGGGAACCAGTGACTCCTAACACCAGCATTCATTCATCCCAGGCATTGGGTCGACCACTCAACCTTAATCTAATCTCTCAGGTCAATATGCTTCGGCTCCCTTACTCTTAGGGAACCAGTGACTCCTAACACCAGCATTCATTAATCCCAGGCATTGGGCCGACCCCTCAACCCTGATCTAATCTCTCAGGTCAACATGCTTCAGCTCCCTCACTCTTAGGGAACCCCAGAGACTCCTAACACCAGCATTCATTCATCCCAGGCATTGGGTCGACCACTCAACCTTGATCTAATCTCTCAGGTCAATATGCTTCGGCTCCCTTACTCTTAGGGAACCAGTGACTCCTATCACCAGCATTCATTCATCCCAGGCATTGGGTCGACCACTCAACCCTGATTTAATCTCTCAGGTCAATATGCTTCGGCTCCCTTACTCTTAGGGAACCAGTGACTCCTAACACCAGCATTCATTCATCCCAGGCATTGGGCCGACCACTCAACCCTGATCTAATCTCTCAGGTCAATATGCTTCGGCTTCGTCACTCTAAGGGAACCCCAGTGACTCCTAACACCAGCATTCATTCATCCCAGGCATTGGGCCGACCGCTCAACCCTGATCTAATCTCTCAGGTCAATATGCTTCGGCTCCCTCACTCTTAGGGAACCCCAGTGACTCCTAACACCAGCATTCATTCATCCCAAGCATTGGGCTGACCCCTCAACCCTGATCTAATCTCTCAGGTCAACATGCTTCGGCTCCCTCACTCTTAGGGAACCCCAGTGACTCCTAACACCAGCATTCATTCATCCCAGGCATTGGGCCGACCCCTCAACCCTGTTCTAATCTCTCAGGTCAACATGCTTCGGCTCCCTCACTCTTAGGGAACCCCAGTGACTCCTAACACCAGCATTCATTCATCCCAGGCATCGGGCCGACCCCTCAACCCTGATCTAATCTCTCAGGTCAATATGCTTCGGCTTCCTCACTATTAGGGAACCCCAGTGACTCCTAACACCAGCATTCAATCATCCCAAGCATTGGGCCGACCCCTCAACCCTGATCTAATCTCTCAGGTCAACATGCTTCGGCTCCCTCACTCTTAGGGAACCCCAGTGACTCCTAACACCAGCATTCATTCATCCCAGGCATTGGGCCGACCCCTCAGCCATGATCTAATCTCTCAGGTCAACATGCTTCGGCTCCCTCACTCTTAGGGAACCCCAGTGACTCCTAACACCAGCATTCATTCATCCCAGGCATTGGGCCGACCCCTCAACCTTGATCTAATCTCTCAGGTCAATATGCTTCGGCTCCCTCACTCTTAGGGAACCCCAGTGACTCCTAACACCAGCAATCATTCATCCCAGGCATTGGGCCGATCCCTCAACCTTGATCTAATCTCTCAGGTCAATATGCTTCGGCTCCCTCACTCTTAGGGAACCCTAGTGACTCCTAACACCAGCATTCATTCATCCCAAGCATTGGGCCGACCCCTCAACCCTGATCTAATCTCGCAGGTCAATATGCTTCGGCTCCCTCATTCTTAGGGAACCCCAGTGACTCCTAACACCAGCATTCATTCATCCCAAGCATTGGGCCGACCCCTCAACCTTGATCTAATCTCTCAGGTCAATATGCTTCGGCTTCCTCACTCTTAGGGAACCAGTGACTCCTAACACCAGCATTCATTCATCCCAGGCATTGGGCCGACCCCTCAACCTTGATCTAATCTCTCAGGTCAATATGCTTCGGCTCCCTCACTCTTAGGGAACCCCAGTGACTCCTAACACCAGCATTCATTCATCCCAGGCATTGGGCCGACCCCTCAAACTTGATCTAATCTCTCAGGTCAATATGCTTCGGCTCCCTCACTCTTAGGGAACCCCAGTGACTCATAACACCAGCATTCATTCATCCCAGGCATTGGGCCGACCCCTCAACCGTGATCTAATCTCTCAGGTCAATATGCTTCGGCTCCCTCAATCTTAGGGAACCCCAGTGACTCCTAACACCAGCATTCATTCATCCCAGGCATTGGGCCGAACCCTCAACCGTGATCTAATCTCTCAGGTCAATATGCTTCGGCTCCCTCAATCTTAGGGAACCCCAGTGACTCCTAACACCAGCATTCATTCATCCCAGGCATTGGGCCGACCCCTCAAACTTGATCTAATCTCTCAGGTCAATATGCTTCGGCTCCCTCACTCTTAGGTAACCCCAGTGACTCATAACACCAGCACTCATTCATCCCAGGCATTGGGCCGACCCCTCAACCGTGATCTAATCTCTCAGGTCAATATGCTTCGGCTCCCTCAATCTTAGGGAACCCCAGTGACTCCTAACACCAGCATTCATTCATCCCAGGCATTGGGCCGACCCCTCAACCTTGATCTAATCTCTCAGGTCAATATGCTTCGACTCCCTCACTCTTAGGGAACCCCAGTGACTCCTAACACCAGCATTCATTCATCCCAGGCATTGGGCCGACCCCTCAACCCTGATCTAATCTCTCAGGTCAATATGCTTCGGCTCCCTCACTCTTAGGGAACCAGTGACTCCTATCACCAGCATTCATTCATCCCAGGCATTGGGCCGACTCCATCAACCCTGATCTAATCTCACAGGTCAATATGCTTCGGCTCCCTCACTCTTAGGGAACCCCAGTGACTCCTAACACCAGCATTCATTCATCCCAGGCATTCGGCCGACTCCATCAACCCTGATCTAATCTCTCAGGTCAACATGCTTCGGCTCCCTCACTCTTAGGGAACCCCAGTGACTCCTAACACCAGCATTCATTCATCCTAGGCATTGGGCCGACCCCTCAAACTTGATCTAATCTCACAGGTCAATATACTTCGGCTCCCTCACTCTTAGGGAACCCCAGTGACTCCTAACACCAGCATTCATTCATCCCAGGCATTGGGCCGACTCCATCAACCCTGATCTAATCTCTCAGGTCAACATGCTTCGGCTCCCTCACTCTTAGGGAACCCCAGTGACTCCTAACACCAGCATTCATTCATCCTAGGCATTGGGCCGACCCCTCAACCCTGATCTAATCTCTCAGGTCAATATGCTTCAGCTCCCTTACTCTTAGGGAACCCCTGTGACTCCTAACACCAGCATTCATTCATCCCAGGCATTGGGCCGACCACTCAACCCTGATAAAATCTCTCAGGTCAATATGCTTCGGCTCCCTCACTCTTAGGGAACCCCAGTGACTCCTAACACCTGCATTCATTCATCACAGGCATTGGGCCGACCCCTCAACCCTGATCTAATTTCTCAGGTCAATGTGCTTCGGCTTCCTCACCCTTAGGGAACCCCAGTGACTCCTAACACCAGCATTCATTCATCCCAAGCATTGGGCCGACCCCTCAACCCTGATCTAATCTCTCAGGTCAATATGCTTCAGCTCCCTCACTCTTAGGGAACACCAGTGACTCCTAACACCAGCATTCATTCATCCCAGGCATTGGGCCGACCTCTCAACCTTGAACTAATCTCTCAGGTCAATATGCTTCGGCTGAGTCACTCTTAGGGAACCCCAGTGACTCCTAACACCAGCACTCATTCATCCCAAGCATTAGGCCGACCCCTCAACCCTGATCTAATCTCTCAGGTCAACATGCTTCGGCTCCCTCACTCTTAGGGAATCCCAGTGACTCCTAACACCAGCATTCATTCATCCCAGGCATTGGGCCGACCCCTCAACACTGATCTAATCTCTCAGGTCAACATGCTTCGGCTCCCTCACTCTTAGGGAACCCCAGTGACTCCTAACACCAGCATTCATTCATCCCAGGCATTGGGCCGACCCCTCAACCCTGATCTAATCTCTCAGGTCAACATGCTTCGGCTCCCTCACTCTTAGGGAACCCCAGTGACTCCTAACACCAGCATTCATTCATCCCAGGCATTGGGCCGACCCCTCAACACTGTTCTAATCTCTCAGGTCAACATGCTTCGGCTCCTTCACTCTTAGGGAACCCCAGTGACTCCTAACACAAGCATTCATTCATCCCAGGCATTGGGCCGACCCCTCAACCCTGATCTAATCTCTCAGGTCAACATGCTTCGGCTCCCTCACTCTTAGGGAACCAGTGACTCCTAACACCAGCATTCATTCATCCCAAGCATTGGGCCGACCCCTCACCCTGATCTAATCTCTCAGGTCAACATGCTTCGGCTCCCTCACTCTTAGGGAACCCCAGTGACTCCTAACACCAGCATTCATTCATCCCAGGCGTTGGGCCGACCCCTCAACACTGATCTAATCTCTCAGGTCAACATGCTTCGGCTCCCTCACTCTTAGGGAAGCCCAGTGACTCCTAACACCAGCATTCATTCATCCCAGGCATTGGGCCGACCCCTCAACATTGATCTAATCTCTCAGGTCAATATGCTTCGGCTCCCTCACTCTTAGGGAACCCCAGTGAGTCCTAACACCAGCATTCATTCATCCCAGGCATTGGGCCGACCCCTCAACCTTGATCTAATCTCTCAGGTCAATATGCTTCGGCTCCCTCACTCTTAGGGAACCACAGTGACTCCTAACACCAGCATTCATTCATCCCAGGCATTGGGCCGACCCCTCAACCTTGATCTAATCTCTCAGGTCAATATGCTTCGGCTCCCTCACTCTTAGGGAACCCCAGTGACTCCTAACACCAGCATTCATTCATATCAAGCATTGGGCCGACCCCTCAACCTTGATCTAATCTCTCAGGTCAATATGCTTCGGCTCCCTAACTCTTAGGGAACCCCAGTGACTCCTAACACCAGCATTCATTCATCCCAGGCATTGGGCCGACCACTCAACCGTGATCTAATCTCTCAGGTCAATATGCTTCGGCTCCCTCAATCTTAGGGAACCCCAGTGACTCCTAACACCAGCATTCATTCATCCCAGGCATTGGGCCGACCCCTCAACCTTGATCTAATCTCTCAGGTCAATATGCTTCGGCTCCCTCACTCTTAGGGAACCCCAGTGACTCCTACCACCAGCATTCATTCATCCCAGGCATTGGGCCGACCCCTCAACCCTGAACTAATCTCACAGGTCAATATGCTTCGGCTCCCTCACTCTTAGGGAACCCCAGTGACTCCTAACACCAGCATTCATTCATCCCAGGCATTGGGCCGCCCCTCAACCGTGATCTAATCTCTCAGGTCAATATGCTTCAGCTCCCTTACTCTTAGGGAACCCCTGTGACTCCTAACACCAGCATTCATTCATCCCAGGCATTGGGCCGACACCTCAACCCTGATCAAATCTCTCAGGTCAATATGCTTCGGCTCCCTCACTCTTAGGGAACCCCAGTGATTCCTAACACCAGCATTCATTCATCCCAGGCCGACACCTCAACCCTGATCTAATCTCTCAGGTCAATATGCTTCAGCTCCCTCACTCTTAGGGAACCAGTGACTCCTATCACCAGCATTCATTCATCCCAGGCATTGGGTCGACCACTCAACCCTGATCTAATCTCTCAGGTCAATATGCTTCGGCTCCCTTACTCTTAGGGAACCAGTGACTCCTAACACCAGCATTCATTCATCCCAGGCATTGGGCCGACCACTCAACCCTGATTTAATCTCTCAGGTCAATATGCTTCGGCTCCCTTACTCTTAGGGAACCAGTGACTCCTAACACCAGCATTCATTCATCCCAGGCATTGGGTCGACCACTCAATCTTGATCTAATCTCTCAGGTCAATATGCTTCGGCTCCCTTACTCTTAGGGAACCAGTGACTCCTAACACCAGCATTCATTAATCCCAGGCATTGGGCCGACCCCTCAACCCTGATCTAATCTCTCAGGTCAACATGCTTCGGCTCCCTCACTCTTAGGGAACCCCAGTGACTCCTAACACCAGCATTCATTCATCCCAGGCATTGGGTCGACCACTCAACCTTGATCTAATCTCTCAGGTCAATATGCTTCGGCTCCCTTACTCTTAGGGAACCAGTGACTCCTATCACCAGCATTCATTCATCCCAGGCATTGGGTCGACCACTCAACCCTGATTTAATCTCTCAGGTCAATATGCTTCGGCTCCCTTACTTTTAGGGAACCAGTGACTCCTAACACCAGCATTCATTCATCCCAGGCATTGGGCCGACCACTCAACCCTGATCTAATCTCTCAGGTCAATATGCTTCGGCTTCGTCACTCTAAGGGAACCCCAGTGACTCCTAACACCAGCATTCATTCATCCCAAGCATTGGGCCGACCCCTCAACCTTGATCTAATCTCTCAGGTCAATATGCTTCGGCTTCCTCACTCTTAGGGAACCCCAGTTACTCCTAACACCAGCATTCATTCATCCCAGGCATTGGGCCGACCGCTCAACCCTGGTCTAATCTCTCAGGTCAATATGCTTCGGCTCCCTCACTCTTAGGGAACCCCAGTGACTCCTAACACCAGCATTCATTCATCCCAGGCATTGGGCGACCGCTCAACACTGATCTGATCTCTCAGGTCAATATGCTTCGGCTTCCTCACTCTTAGGGAACCCCAGTGACACCTAACACCAGCATTCATTCATCCCAAGCATTGGGCCGACCCCTCAACCTTGATCTAATCTCTCAGGTCAATATGCTTCGGCTTCGTCACTCTTAGGGAACCCCAGTGACTCCTAACACCAGCATTCATTCATCCCAGGCATTGGGCCGACCGCTCAACACTGATCTAATCTCTCAGGTCAATATGCTTCGACTCCCTCACTCTTAGGGAACCGCAGTGACTCCTAAAACCAGCATTCATTCATCCCAGGCATTGGGCCGACCCCTCAACCCTGATCTAATCTCTCAGGTCAATATGCTTCGGCTTCGTCACTCTTAGGGAACCCCAGTGACTCCTAACACCAGCATTCATTCATCCCAAGCATTGGGCCGACCCCTCAACCCTGATCTAATCTCTCAGGTCAACATGCTTCGGCTCCCTTACTCTTACGGAACCCCAGTGACTCCTAACACCAGCATTCATTCATCCCAAGCATTGGGCCGACCCCTCAACCCTGATCTAATCTCTCAGGTCAATGTGCTTCAGCTTCCTCACTCTTAGGGAACCCCAGTGACTCCTAACACCAGCAGTCATTCATCCCAAGCATTGGGCCGACCCCTCAACCCTGATCTAATCTCTCAGGTCAATATGCTTCAGCTCCCTTACTCTTAGGGAACCCCTGTGACTCCTAACACCAGCATTCATTCATCCCAGGCATTGGGCCGACCCCTCAACCCTGATCAAATCTCTCAGGTCAATATGCTTCGGCTCCCTCACTCTTAGGGAACCCCAGTGACTCCTAACACCAGCATTCATTCATCCCAGGCCGACACCTCAACCCTGATCTAATCTCTCAGGTCAATATGCTTCGGCTCCCTCACTCTTAGGGAACCAGTGACTCCTATCACCAGCATTCATTCATCCCAGGCATTGGGTCGACCACTCAACCCTGATCTAATCTCTCAGGTCAATATGCTTCGGCTCCCTTACTCTTAGGGAACCAGTGACTCCTAACACCAGCATTCATTCATCCCAGGCATTGGGCCGACCACTCAACCCTGATTTAATCTCTCAGGTCAATATGCTTCGGCTCCCTTACTCTTAGGGAACCAGTGACTCCTAACACCAGCATTCATTCATCCCAGGCATTGGGTCGACCACTCAACCTTGATCTAATCTCTCAGGTCAATATGCTTCGGCTCCCTTACTCTTAGGGAACCAGTGACTCCTAACACCAGCATTCATTCATCCCAGGCATTGGGCCGACCCCTCAACCCTGATCTAATCTCTCAGGTCAATATGCTTCGGCTCCCTCACCCTTAGGGAGCCTCAGTTACTCCTAACACCAGCATTCATTCATCCCAAGCATTGGGCCGACCCCTCAACCCTGATCTAATCTCTCAGGTCAACATGCTTCGGCTCCCTCACTCTTAGGGAAACCCAGTGACTCCTAACACCAGCATTCATTCATCCCAGGCATTGGGCCGACCCCTCAACCCTGATCTAATCTCTCAGGTCAACATGCTTCGGCTCCCTCACTCTTAGGGAACCCCAGTGACTCCTAACACCAGCATTCATTCATCCCAGGCATTGGGTCGACCACTCAACCTTGATCTAATCTCTCAGGTCAATATGCTTCGGCTCCCTTACTCTTAGGGAACCAGTGACTCCTATCACCAGCATTCATTCATCCCAGGCATTGGGTCGACCACTCAACCCTGATTTAATCTCTCAGGTCAATATGCTTCGGCTCCCTTACTCTTAGGGAACCAGTGACTCCTAACACCAGCATTCATTCATCCCAGGCATTGGGCCGACCACTCAACCCTGATCTAATCTCTCAGGTCAATATGCTTCGGCTTCGTCACTCTTAGGGAACCCCAGTGACTCCTAACACCAGCATTCATTCATCCCAAGCATTGGGCCGACCCCTCAACCTTGATCTAATCTCTCAGGTCAATATGCTTCGGCTTCCTCACTCTTAGGGAACCCCAGTGACTCCTAACACCAGCATTCATTCATCCCAGGCATTGGGCCGACCGCTCAACCCTGATCTAATCTCTCAGGTCAATATGCTTCGGCTTCCTCACTCTTAGGGAACCCCAGTGACACCTAACACCAGCATTCATTCATCCCAAGCATTGGGCCGACCCCTCAACCTTGATCTAATCTCTCAGGTCAATATGCTTCGGCTTCCTCACTCTTAGGGAACCAGTGACTCCTAACACCAGCATTCATTCATCCCAGGCATTGGGCCGACCCCTCAACCTTGATCTAATCTCTCAGGTCAATATGCTTCGGCTCCCTCACTCTTAGGGAACCCCAGTGACTCCTAACACCAGCATTCATTCATCCCAAGCATTGGGCCGACCCCTCAACCTTGATCTAATCTCTCAGGTCTATATGCTTCGGCTCCCTCACTCTTAGGGAACCCCAGTGACTCCTAACACCAGCATTCATTCATCCCAGGCATTGGGCCGAACCCTCAACCGTGATCTAATCTCTCAGGTCAATATGCTTCGGCTCCCTCACTCTTAGGGAACCCCAGTGACACCTAACACCAGCATTCATTCATCCCAAGCATTGGGCCGACCCCTCAACCTTGATCTAATCTCTCAGGTCAATATGCTTCGGCTACCTCACTCTTAGGGAACCCCAGTGACTCCTAACACCAGCATTCATTCATCCCAGGCATTGGGCCGACCGCTCAACCCTGATCTAATCTCTCAGGTCAATATGCTTCGGCTCCCTCACTCTTAGGGAACCCCAGTGACTCCTAACACCAGCATTCATTCATCCCAGGCATTGGTCCGACCCCTCAACCCTGATCTAATCTCTCAGGTCAATATGCTTCGGCTTCGTCACTCTTAGGGAACCCCAGTGACTCCTAACACCAGCATTCATTCATCCCAGGCATTGGGCCGACCCCTCAACCCTGATCTAATCTCTCAGGTCAACATGCTTCGGCTCCCTCACTCTTAGGGAACCCTAGTGACTCCTAACACCAGCATTCATTCATCCCAAGCATTGGGCCGACCCCTCAACCCTGATCTAATCTCTCAGGTCAATATGCTTCGGCTCCCTCACTCTTAGGGAACCCCAGTGACTCCTAACACCAGCATTCATTCATCCCAAGCATTGGGCCGACCCCTCAACCTTGATCTAATCTCTCAGGTCAATATGCTTCGTCTTCCTCACTCTTAGGGAACCAGTGACTCCTAACACCAGCATTCATTCATCCCAGGCATTGGGCCGACCCCTCAACCTTGATCTAATCTCTCAGGTCAATATGCTTCGGCTCCCTCACTCTTAGGGAACCCCAGTGACTACTAACACCAGCATTCATTCATACCAAGCATTGGGCCGACCCCTCAACCTTGATCTAATCTCTCAGGTCTATATGCTTCGGCTCCCTCACTCTTAGGGAACCCCAGTGACTCCTAACACCAGCATTCATTCATCCCAGGCATTGGGCCGACCCCTCAACGGTGATCTAATCTCTCAGGTCAATATGCTTCGGCTCCCTCAATCTTAGGGAACCCCAGTGACTCCTAACACCAGCATTCATTCATCCCAGGCATTGGGCCGACCCCTCAACCTTGATCTAATCTCTCAGGTCAATATGCTTCGACTCCCTCACTCTTAGGGAACCCCAGTGACTCCTAACACCAGCATTCATTCATCCCAGGCATTGGGCCGACCCCACAACCCTGATCTAATCTCTCAGGTCAATATGCTTCGGCTCCCTCACTCTTAGGGAACCAGTGACTCCTATCACCAGCATTCATTCATCCCAGGCATTGGGCCGACTCCATCAACCCTGATCTAATCTCACAGGTCAATATGCTTCGGCTCCCTCACTCTTAGGGAACCCCAGTGACTCCTAACACCAGCATTCATTCATCCCAGGCATTCGGCCGACTCCATCAACCCTGATCTAATCTCTCAGGTCAACATGCTTCGGCTCCCTCACTCTTAGGGAACCCCAGTGACTCCTAACACCAGCATTCATTCATCCTAGGCATTGGGCCGACCCCTCAAACTTGATCTAAACTCACAGGTCAATATGCTTCGGCTCCCTCACTCTTAGGGAACCCCAGTGACTCCTAACACCAGCATTCATTCATCCCAGGCATTGGGCCGACTCCATCAACCCTGATCTAATCTCTCAGGTCAACATGCTTCGGCTCCCTCACTCTTAGGGAACTCCAGTGACTCCTAACACCAGCATTCATTCATCCTAGGCATTGGGCCGACCCCTCAACCCTGATCTAATCTCTCAGGTCAATATGCTTCAGCTCCCTTACTCTTAGGGAACCCCAGTGACTCCTAACACCAGCATTCATTCATCCCAAGCATTGGGCCGACCCCTCAACCCTGATCTAATCTCTCAGGTCAATATGCTTCAGCTCCCTTACTCTTAGGGAACCCCTGTGACTCCTAACACCAGCATTCATTCATCCCAGGCATTGGGCCGACCCCTCATTCCTGATCTAATCTCTCAGGTCAATGTGCTTCGGCTTCCTCACTCTTAGGGAACCCCAGTGACTCCTAACACCAGCATTCATTCATCCCAGGCATTGGGCCGACCACTCAACCCTGATAAAATCTCTCAGGTCAATATGCTTCGGCTCCCTCACTCTTAGGGAACCCCAGTGACTCCTAACACCTGCATTCATTCATCACAGGCATTGGGCCGACCCCTCAACCCTGATCTAATTTCTCAGGTCAATGTGCTTCGGCTTCCTCACCCTTAGGGAACCCCAGTGACTCCTAACACCAGCATTCATTCATCCCAAGCATTGGGCCGACCCCTCAACCCTGATCTAATCTCTCAGGTCAATATGCTTCAGCTCCCTCACTCTTAGGGAACACCAGTGACTCCTAACACCAGCATTCATTCATCCCAGGCATTGGGCCGACCTCTCAACCTTGAACTAATCTCTCAGGTCAATATGCTTCGGCTGAGTCACTCTTAGGGAACCCCAGTGACTCCTAACACCAGCACTCATTCATCCCAAGCATTAGGCCGACCCCTCAACCCTGATCTAATCTCTCAGGTCAACATGCTTCGGCTCCCTCACTCTTAGGGAATCCCAGTGACTCCTAACACCAGCATTCATTCATCCCAGGCATTGGGCCGACCCCTCAACACTGATCTAATCTCTCAGGTCAACATGCTTCGGCTCCCTCACTCTTAGGGAACCCCAGTGACTCCTAACACCAGCATTCATTCACCCCAGGCATTGGGCCGACCCCTCAACCCTGATCTAATCTCTCAGGTCAACATGCTTCGGCTCCCTCACTCTTAGGGAACCCCAGTGACTCCTAACACCAGCATTCATTCATCCCAGGCATTGGGCCGACCCCTCAACACTGATCTAATCTCTCAGGTCAACATGCTTCGGCTCCTTCACTCTTAGGGAACCCCAGTGACTCCTAACACAAGCATTCATTCATCCCAGGCATTGGGCCGACCCCTCAACCCTGATCTAATCTCTCAGGTCAACATGCTTCGGCTCCCTCACTCTTAGGGAACCAGTGACTCCTAACACCAGCATTCATTCATCCCAAGCATTGGGCCGACCCCTCACCCTGATCTAATCTCTCAGGTCAACATGCTTCGGCTCCCTCACTCTTAGGGAACCCCAGTGACTCCTAACACCAGCATTCATTCATCCCAGGCATTGGGCCGACCCCTCAACATTGATCTAATCTCTCAGGTCAATATGCTTCGGCTCCCTCACTCTTAGGGAACCCCAGTGAGTCCTAACACCAGCATTCATTCATCCCAGGCATTGGGCCGACCCCTCAACCTTGATCTAATCTCTCAGGTCAATATGCTTCGGCTCCCTCACTCTTAGGGAACCCCAGTGACTCCTAACACCAGCATTCATTCATCCCAGGCATTGGGCCGACCCCACAACCCTGATCTAATCCCTCAGGTCAATATGCTTCGGCTCCCTCACTCTTAGGGAACCAGTGACTCCTATCACCAGCATTCATTCATCCCAGGCATTGGGCCGACTCCATCAACCCTGATCTAATCTCACAGGTCAATATGCTTCGGCTCCCTCACTCTTAGGGAACCCCAGTGACTCCTAACACCAGCATTCATTCATCCCAGGCATTCGGCCGACTCCATCAACCCTGATCTAATCTCTCAGGTCAACATGCTTCGGCTCCCTCACTCTTAGGGAACCCCAGTGACTCCTAACACCAGCATTCATTCATCCTAGGCATTGGGCCGACCCCTCAAACTTGATCTAAACTCACAGGTCAATATGCTTCGACTCCCTCACTCTTAGGGAACCCCAGTGACTCCTAACACCAGCATTCATTCATCCCAGGCATTGGGCCGACTCCATCAACCCTGATCTAATCTCTCAGGTCAACATGCTTCGGCTCCCTCACTCTTAGGGAACTCCAGTGACTCCTAACACCAGCATTCATTCATCCTAGGCATTGGGCCGACCCCTCAACCCTGATCTAATCTCTCAGGTCAATATGCTTCAGCTCCCTTACTCTTAGGGAACCCCAGTGACTCCTAACACCAGCATTCATTCATCCCAAGCATTGGGCCGACCCCTCAACCCTGATCTAATCTCTCAGGTCAATATGCTTCAGCTCCCTTACTCTTAGGGAACCCCTGTGACTCCTAACACCAGCATTCATTCATCCCAGGCATTGGGCCGACCCCTCATTCCTGATCTAATCTCTCAGGTCAATGTGCTTCGGCTTCCTCACTCTTAGGGAACCCCAGTGACTCCTAACACCAGCATTCATTCATCCCAGGCATTGGGCCGACCACTCAACCCTGATAAAATCTCTCAGGTCAATATGCTTCGGCTCCCTCACTCTTAGGGAACCCCAGTGACTCCTAACACCTGCATTCATTCATCACAGGCATTGGGCCGACCCCTCAACCCTGATCTAATTTCTCAGGTCAATGTGCTTCGGCTTCCTCACCCTTAGGGAACCCCAGTGACTCCTAACACCAGCATTCATTCATCCCAAGCATTGGGCCGACCCCTCAACCCTGATCTAATCTCTCAGGTCAATATGCTTCAGCTCCCTCACTCTTAGGGAACACCAGTGACTCCTAACACCAGCATTCATTCATCCCAGGCATTGGGCCGACCTCTCAACCTTGAACTAATCTCTCAGGTCAATATGCTTCGGCTGAGTCACTCTTAGGGAACCCCAGTGACTCCTAACACCAGCACTCATTCATCCCAAGCATTAGGCCGACCCCTCAACCCTGATCTAATCTCTCAGGTCAACATGCTTCGGCTCCCTCACTCTTAGGGAATCCCAGTGACTCCTAACACCAGCATTCATTCATCCCAGGCATTGGGCCGACCCCTCAACACTGATCTAATCTCTCAGGTCAACATGCTTCGGCTCCCTCACTCTTAGGGAACCCCAGTGACTCCTAACACCAGCATTCATTCACCCCAGGCATTGGGCCGACCCCTCAACCCTGATCTAATCTCTCAGGTCAGCATGCTTCGGCTCCCTCACTCTTAGGGAACCCCAGTGACTCCTAACACCAGCATTCATTCATCCCAGGCATTGGGCCGACCCCTCAACACTGATCTAATCTCTCAGGTCAACATGCTTCGGCTCCTTCACTCTTAGGGAACCCCAGTGACTCCTAACACAAGCATTCATTCATCCCAGGCATTGGGCCGACCCCTCAACCCTGATCTAATCTCTCAGGTCAACATGCTTCGGCTCCCTCACTCTTAGGGAACCAGTGACTCCTAACACCAGCATTCATTCATCCCAAGCATTGGGCCGACCCCTCACCCTGATCTAATCTCTCAGGTCAACATGCTTCGGCTCCCTCACTCTTAGGGAACCCCAGTGACTCCTAACACCAGCATTCATTCATCCCAGGCATTGGGCCGACCCCTCAACATTGATCTAATCTCTCAGGTCAATATGCTTCGGCTCCCTCACTCTTAGGGAACCCCAGTGAGTCCTAACACCAGCATTCATTCATCCCAGGCATTGGGCCGACCCCTCAACCTTGATCTAATCTCTCAGGTCAATATGCTTCGGCTCCCTCACTCTTAGGGAACCACAGTGACTCCTAACACCAGCATTCATTCATCCCAGGCATTGGGCCGACCCCTCAACCTTGATCTAATCTCTCAGGTCAATATGCTTCGGCTCCCTCACTCTTAGGGAACCCCAGTGACTCCTAACACCAGCATTCATTCATATCAAGCATTGGGCCGCCCCTCAACCTTGATCTAATCTCTCAGGTCAATATGCTTCGGCTCCCTAACTCTTAGGGAACCCCAGTGACTCCTAACACCAGCATTCATTCATCCCAGGCATTGGGCCGACCACTCAACCGTGATCTAATCTCTCAGGTCAATATGCTTCGGCTCCCTCAATCTTAGGGAACCCCAGTGACTCCTAACACCAGCATTCATTCATCCCAGGCATTGGGCCGACCCCTCAACCTTGATCTAATCTCTCAGGTCAATATGCTTCGGCTCCCTCACTCTTAGGGAACCCCAGTGACTCCTACCACCAGCATTCATTCATCCCAGGCATTGGGCCGACCCCTCAACCGTGAACTAATCTCACAGGTCAATATGCTTCGGCTCCCTCACTCTTAGGGAACCCCAGTGACTCCTAACACCAGCATTCATTCATCCCAGGCATTGGGCCGCCCCTCAACCGTGATCTAATCTCTCAGGTCAATATGCTTCAGCTCCCTTACTCTTAGGGAACCCCAGTGATTCCTAACACCAGCATTCATTCATCCCAGGCCGACACCTCAACCCTGATCTAATCTCTCAGGTCAATATGCTTCAGCTCCCTCACTCTTAGGGAACCAGTGACTCCTATCACCAGCATTCATTCATCCCAGGCATTGGGTCGACCACTCAACCCTGATCTAATCTCTCAGGTCAATATGCTTCGGCTCCCTTACTCTTAGGGAACCAGTGACTCCTAACACCAGCATTCATTCATCCCAGGCATTGGGCCGACCACTCAACCCTGATTTAATCTCTCAGGTCAATATGCTTCGGCTCCCTTACTCTTAGGGAACCAGTGACTCCTAACACCAGCATTCATTCATCCCAGGCATTGGGTCGACCACTCAACCTTAATCTAATCTCTCAGGTCAATATGCTTCGGCTCCCTTACTCTTAGGGAACCAGTGACTCCTAACACCAGCATTCATTAATCCCAGGCATTGGGCCGACCCCTCAACCCTGATCTAATCTCTCAGGTCAACATGCTTCGGCTCCCTCACTCTTAGGGAACCCCAGTGACTCCTAACACCAGCATTCATTCATCCCAGGCATTGGGTCGACCACTCAACCTTGATCTAATCTCTCAGGTCAATATGCTTCGGCTCCCTTACTCTTAGGGAACCAGTGACTCCTATCACCAGCATTCATTCATCCCAGGCATTGGGTCGACCACTCAACCCTGATTTAATCTCTCAGGTCAATATGCTTCGGCTCCCTTACTCTTAGGGAACCAGTGACTCCTAACACCAGCATTCATTCATCCCAGGCATTGGGCCGACCACTCAACCCTGATCTAATCTCTCAGGTCAATATGCTTCGGCTTCGTCACTCTAAGGGAACCCCAGTGACTCCTAACACCAGCATTCATTCATCCCAGGCATTGGGCCGACCGCTCAACCCTGATCTAATCTCTCAGGTCAATATGCTTCGGCTCCCTCACTCTTAGGGAACCCCAGTGACTCCTAACACCAGCATTCATTCATCCCAAGCATTGGGCTGACCCCTCAACCCTGATCTAATCTCTCAGGTCAACATGCTTCGGCTCCCTCACTCTTAGGGAACCCCAGTGACTCCTAACACCAGCATTCATTCATCCCAGGCATTGGGCCGACCCCTCAACCCTGATCTAATCTCTCAGGTCAACATGCTTCGGCTCCCTCACTCTTAGGGAACCCCAGTGACTCCTAACACCAGCATTCATTCATCCCAGGCATCGGGCCGACCCCTCAACCCTGATCTAATCTCTCAGGTCAATATGCTTCGGCTTCCTCACTATTAGGGAACCCCAGTGACTCCTAACACCAGCATTCAATCATCCCAAGCATTGGGCCGACCCCTCAACCCTGATCTAATCTCTCAGGTCAACATGCTTCGGCTCCCTCACTCTTAGGGAACCCCAGTGACTCCTAACACCAGCATTCATTCATCCCAGGCATTGGGCCGACCCCTCAGCCCTGATCTAATCTCTCAGGTCAACATGCTTCGGCTCCCTCACTCTTAGGGAACCCCAGTGACTCCTAACACCAGCATTCATTCATCCCAGGCATTGGGCCGACCCCTCAACCTTGATCTAATCTCTCAGGTCAATATGCTTCGGCTCCCTCACTCTTAGGGAACCCCAGTGACTCCTAACACCAGCAATCATTCATCCCAGGCATTGGGCCGATCCCTCAACCTTGATCTAATCTCTCAGGTCAATATGCTTCGGCTCCCTCACTCTTAGGGAACCCTAGTGACTCCTAACACCAGCATTCATTCATCCCAAGCATTGGGCCGACCCCTCAACCCTGATCTAATCTCGCAGGTCAATATGCTTCGGCTCCCTCATTCTTAGGGAACCCCAGTGACTCCTAACACCAGCATTCATTCATCCCAAGCATTGGGCCGACCCCTCAACCTTGATCTAATCTCTCAGGTCAATATGCTTCGGCTTCCTCACTCTTAGGGAACCAGTGACTCCTAACACCAGCATTCATTCATCCCAGGCATTGGGCCGACCCCTCAACCTTGATCTAATCTCTCAGGTCAATATGCTTCGGCTCCCTCACTCTTAGGGAACCCCAGTGACTCCTAACACCAGCATTCATTCATCCCAGGCATTGGGCCGACCCCTCAAACTTGATCTAATCTCTCAGGTCAATATGCTTCGGCTCCCTCACTCTTAGGGAACCCCAGTGACTCATAACACCAGCATTCATTCATCCCAGGCATTGGGCCGACCCCTCAACCGTGATCTAATCTCTCAGGTCAATATGCTTCGGCTCCCTCAATCTTAGGGAACCCCAGTGACTCCTAACACCAGCATTCATTCATCCCAGGCATTGGGCCGAACCCTCAACCGTGATCTAATCTCTCAGGTCAATATGCTTCGGCTCCCTCAATCTTAGGGAACCCCAGTGACTCCTAACACCAGCATTCATTCATCCCAGGCATTGGGCCGACCCCTCAAACTTGATCTAATCTCTCAGGTCAATATGCTTCGGCTCCCTCACTCTTAGGTAACCCCAGTGACTCATAACACCAGCACTCATTCATCCCAGGCATTGGGCCGACCCCTCAACCGTGATCTAATCTCTCAGGTCAATATGCTTCGGCTCCCTCAATCTTAGGGAACCCCAGTGACTCCTAACACCAGCATTCATTCATCCCAGGCATTGGGCCGACCCCTCAACCTTGATCTAATCTCTCAGGTCAATATGCTTCGACTCCCTCACTCTTAGGGAACCCCAGTGACTCCTAACACCAGCATTCATTCATCCCAGGCATTGGGCCGACCCCTCAACCCTGATCTAATCTCTCAGGTCAATATGCTTCGGCTCCCTCACTCTTAGGGAACCAGTGACTCCTATCACCAGCATTCATTCATCCCAGGCATTGGGCCGACTCCATCAACCCTGATCTAATCTCACAGGTCAATATGCTTCGGCTCCCTCACTCTTAGGGAACCCCAGTGACTCCTAACACCAGCATTCATTCATCCCAGGCATTCGGCCGACTCCATCAACCCTGATCTAATCTCTCAGGTCAACATGCTTCGGCTCCCTCACTCTTAGGGAACCCCAGTGACTCCTAACACCAGCATTCATTCATCCTAGGCATTGGGCCGACCCCTCAAACTTGATCTAATCTCACAGGTCAATATACTTCGGCTCCCTCACTCTTAGGGAACCCCAGTGACTCCTAACACCAGCATTCATTCATCCCAGGCATTGGGCCGACTCCATCAACCCTGATCTAATCTCTCAGGTCAACATGCTTCGGCTCCCTCACTCTTAGGGAACCCCAGTGACTCCTAACACCAGCATTCATTCATCCTAGGCATTGGGCCGACCCCTCAACCCTGATCTAATCTCTCAGGTCAATATGCTTCAGCTCCCTTACTCTTAGGGAACCCCTGTGACTCCTAACACCAGCATTCATTCATCCCAGGCATTGGGCCGACCCCTCATTCCTGATCTAATCTCTCAGGTCAATGTGCTTCGGCTTCCTCACTCTTAGGGAACCCCAGTGACTCCTAACACCAGCATTCATTCATCCCAGGCATTGGGCCGACCACTCAACCCTGATAAAATCTCTCAGGTCAATATGCTTCGGCTCCCTCACTCTTAGGGAACCCCAGTGACTCCTAACACCTGCATTCATTCATCACAGGCATTGGGCCGACCCCTCAACCCTGATCTAATTTCTCAGGTCAATGTGCTTCGGCTTCCTCACCCTTAGGGAATCCCAGTGACTCCTAACACCAGCATTCATTCATCCCAAGCATTGGGCCGACCCCTCAACCCTGATCTAATCTCTCAGGTCAATATGCTTCAGCTCCCTCACTCTTAGGGAACACCAGTGACTCCTAACACCAGCATTCATTCATCCCAGGCATTGGGCCGACCTCTCAACCTTGAACTAATCTCTCAGGTCAATATGCTTCGGCTGAGTCACTCTTAGGGAACCCCAGTGACTCCTAACACCAGCACTCATTCATCCCAAGCATTAGGCCGACCCCTCAACCCTGATCTAATCTCTCAGGTCAACATGCTTCGGCTCCCTCACTCTTAGGGGATCCCAGTGACTCCTAACACCAGCATTCATTCATCCCAGGCATTGGGCCGACCCCTCAACACTGATCTAATCTCTCAGGTCAACATGCTTCGGCTCCCTCACTCTTAGGGAACCCCAGTGACTCCTAACACCAGCATTCATTCATCCCAGGCATTGGGCCGACCCCTCAACCCTGATCTAATCTCTCAGGTCAACATGCTTCGGCTCCCTCACTCTTAGGGAACCCCAGTGACTCCTAACACCAGCATTCATTCATCCCAGGCATTGGGCCGACCCCTCAACACTGTTCTAATCTCTCAGGTCAACATGCTTCGGCTCCTTCACTCTTAGGGAACCCCAGTGACTCCTAACACAAGCATTCATTCATCCCAGGCATTGGGCCGACCCCTCAACCCTGATCTAATCTCTCAGGTCAACATGCTTCGGCTCCCTCACTCTTAGGGAACCAGTGACTCCTAACACCAGCATTCATTCATCCCAAGCATTGGGCCGACCCCTCACCCTGATCTAATCTCTCAGGTCAACATGCTTCGGCTCCCTCACTCTTAGGGAACCCCAGTGACTCCTAACACCAGCATTCATTCATCCCAGGCATTGGGCCGACCCCTCAACACTGATCTAATCTCTCAGGTCAACATGCTTCGGCTCCCTCACTCTTAGGGAAGCCCAGTGACTCCTAACACCAGCATTCATTCATCCCAGGCATTGGGCCGACCCCTCAACATTGATCTAATCTCTCAGGTCAATATGCTTCGGCTCCCTCACTCTTAGGGAACCCCAGTGAGTCCTAACACCAGCATTCATTCATCCCAGGCATTGGGCCGACCCCTCAACCTTGATCTAATCTCTCAGGTCAATATGCTTTGGCTCCCTCACTCTTAGGGAACCACAGTGACTCCTAACACCAGCATTCATTCATCCCAGGCATTGGGCCGACCCCTCAACCTTGATCTAATCTCTCAGGTCAATATGCTTCGGCTCCCTCACTCTTAGGGAACCCCAGTGACTCCTAACACCAGCATTCATTCATATCAAGCATTGGGCCGACCCCTCAACCTTGATCTAATCTCTCAGGTCAATATGCTTCGGCTCCCTAACTCTTAGGGAACCCCAGTGACTCCTAACACCAGCATTCATTCATCCCAGGCATCGGGCCGACCCCTCAACCCTGATCTAATCTCTCAGGTCAATATGCTTCGGCTTCCTCACTATTAGGGAACCCCAGTGACTCCTAACACCAGCATTCAATCATCCCAAGCATTGGGCCGACCCCTCAACCCTGATCTAATCTCTCAGGTCAACATGCTTCGGCTCCCTCACTCTTAGGGAACCCCAGTGACTCCTAACACCAGCATTCATTCATCCCAGGCATTGGGCCGACCCCTCAGCCCTGATCTAATCTCTCAGGTCAACATGCTTCGGCTCCCTCACTCTTAGGGAACCCCAGTGACTCCTAACACCAGCATTCATTCATCCCAGGCATTGGGCCGACCCCTCAACCTTGATCTAATCTCTCAGGTCAATATGCTTCGGCTCCCTCACTCTTAGGGAACCCCAGTGACTCCTAACACCAGCAATCATTCATCCCAGGCATTGGGCCGATCCCTCAACCTTGATCTAATCTCTCAGGTCAATATGCTTCGGCTCCCTCACTCTTAGGGAACCCTAGTGACTCCTAACACCAGCATTCATTCATCCCAAGCATTGGGCCGACCCCTCAACCCTGATCTAATCTCGCAGGTCAATATGCTTCGGCTCCCTCATTCTTAGGGAACCCCAGTGACTCCTAACACCAGCATTCATTCATCCCAAGCATTGGGCCGACCCCTCAACCTTGATCTAATCTCTCAGGTCAATATGCTTCGGCTTCCTCACTCTTAGGGAACCAGTGACTCCTAACACCAGCATTCATTCATCCCAGGCATTGGGCCGACCCCTCAACCTTGATCTAATCTCTCAGGTCAATATGCTTCGGCTCCCTCACTCTTAGGGAACCCCAGTGACTCCTAACACCAGCATTCATTCATCCCAGGCATTGGGCCGACCCCTCAAACTTGATCTAATCTCTCAGGTCAATATGCTTCGGCTCCCTCACTCTTAGGGAACCCCAGTGACTCATAACACCAGCATTCATTCATCCCAGGCATTGGGCCGACCCCTCAACCGTGATCTAATCTCTCAGGTCAATATGCTTCGGCTCCCTCAATCTTAGGGAACCCCAGTGACTCCTAACACCAGCATTCATTCATCCCAGGCATTGGGCCGAACCCTCAACCGTGATCTAATCTCTCAGGTCAATATGCTTCGGCTCCCTCAATCTTAGGGAACCCCAGTGACTCCTAACACCAGCATTCATTCATCCCAGGCATTGGGCCGACCCCTCAAACTTGATCTAATCTCTCAGGTCAATATGCTTCGGCTCCCTCACTCTTAGGTAACCCCAGTGACTCATAACACCAGCACTCATTCATCCCAGGCATTGGGCCGACCCCTCAACCGTGATCTAATCTCTCAGGTCAATATGCTTCGGCTCCCTCAATCTTAGGGAACCCCAGTGACTCCTAACACCAGCATTCATTCATCCCAGGCATTGGGCCGACCCCTCAACCTTGATCTAATCTCTCAGGTCAATATGCTTCGACTCCCTCACTCTTAGGGAACCCCAGTGACTCCTAACACCAGCATTCATTCATCCCAGGCATTGGGCCGACCCCTCAACCCTGATCTAATCTCTCAGGTCAATATGCTTCGGCTCCCTCACTCTTAGGGAACCAGTGACTCCTATCACCAGCATTCATTCATCCCAGGCATTGGGCCGACTCCATCAACCCTGATCTAATCTCACAGGTCAATATGCTTCGGCTCCCTCACTCTTAGGGAACCCCAGTGACTCCTAACACCAGCATTCATTCATCCCAGGCATTCGGCCGACTCCATCAACCCTGATCTAATCTCTCAGGTCAACATGCTTCGGCTCCCTCACTCTTAGGGAACCCCAGTGACTCCTAACACCAGCATTCATTCATCCTAGGCATTGGGCCGACCCCTCAAACTTGATCTAATCTCACAGGTCAATATACTTCGGCTCCCTCACTCTTAGGGAACCCCAGTGACTCCTAACACCAGCATTCATTCATCCCAGGCATTGGGCCGACTCCATCAACCCTGATCTAATCTCTCAGGTCAACATGCTTCGGCTCCCTCACTCTTAGGGAACCCCAGTGACTCCTAACACCAGCATTCATTCATCCTAGGCATTGGGCCGACCCCTCAACCCTGATCTAATCTCTCAGGTCAATATGCTTCAGCTCCCTTACTCTTAGGGAACCCCTGTGACTCCTAACACCAGCATTCATTCATCCCAGGCATTGGGCCGACCCCTCATTCCTGATCTAATCTCTCAGGTCAATGTGCTTCGGCTTCCTCACTCTTAGGGAACCCCAGTGACTCCTAACACCAGCATTCATTCATCCCAGGCATTGGGCCGACCACTCAACCCTGATAAAATCTCTCAGGTCAATATGCTTCGGCTCCCTCACTCTTAGGGAACCCCAGTGACTCCTAACACCTGCATTCATTCATCACAGGCATTGGGCCGACCCCTCAACCCTGATCTAATTTCTCAGGTCAATGTGCTTCGGCTTCCTCACCCTTAGGGAACCCCAGTGACTCCTAACACCAGCATTCATTCATCCCAAGCATTGGGCCGACCCCTCAACCCTGATCTAATCTCTCAGGTCAATATGCTTCAGCTCCCTCACTCTTAGGGAACACCAGTGACTCCTAACACCAGCATTCATTCATCCCAGGCATTGGGCCGACCTCTCAACCTTGAACTAATCTCTCAGGTCAATATGCTTCGGCTGAGTCACTCTTAGGGAACCCCAGTGACTCCTAACACCAGCACTCATTCATCCCAAGCATTAGGCCGACCCCTCAACCCTGATCTAATCTCTCAGGTCAACATGCTTCGGCTCCCTCACTCTTAGGGAATCCCAGTGACTCCTAACACCAGCATTCATTCATCCCAGGCATTGGCCCGACACCTCAACACTGATCTAATCTCTCAGGTCAACATGCTTCGGCTCCCTCACTCTTAGGGAACCCCAGTGACTCCTAACACCAGCATTCATTCATCCCAGGCATTGGGCCGACCCCTCAACCCTGATCTAATCTCTCAGGTCAACATGCTTCGGCTCCCTCACTCTTAGGGAACCCCAGTGACTCCTAACACCAGCATTCATTCATCCCAGGCATTGGGCCGACCCCTCAACACTGTTCTAATCTCTCAGGTCAACATGCTTCGGCTCCTTCACTCTTAGGGAACCCCAGTGACTCCTAACACAAGCATTCATTCATCCCAGGCATTGGGCCGACCCCTCAACCCTGATCTAATCTCTCAGGTCAACATGCTTCGGCGCCCTCACTCTTAGGGAACCAGTGACTCCTAACACCAGCATTCATTCATCCCAAGCATTGGGCCGACCCCTCACCCTGATCTAATCTCTCAGGTCAACATGCTTCGGCTCCCTCACTCTTAGGGAACCCCAGTGACTCCTAACACCAGCATTCATTCATCCCAGGCATTGGGCCGACCCCTCAACACTGATCTAATCTCTCAGGTCAACATGCTTCGGCTCCCTCACTCTTAGGGAAGCCCAGTGACTCCTAACACCAGCATTCATTCATCCCAGGCATTGGGCCGACCCCTCAACATTGATCTAATCTCTCAGGTCAATATGCTTCGGCTCCCTCACTCTTAGGGAACCCCAGTGAGTCCTAACACCAGCATTCATTCATCCCAGGCATTGGGCCGACCCCTCAACCTTGATCTAATCTCTCAGGTCAATATGCTTCGGCTCCCTCACTCTTAGGGAACCACAGTGACTCCTAACACCAGCATTCATTCATCCCAGGCATTGGGCCGACCCCTCAACCTTGATCTAATCTCTCAGGTCAATATGCTTCGGCTCCCTCACTCTTAGGGAACCCCAGTGACTCCTAACACCAGCATTCATTCATATCAAGCATTGGGCCGACCCCTCAACCTTGATCTAATCTCTCAGGTCAATATGCTTCGGCTCCCTAACTCTTAGGGAACCCCAGTGACTCCTAACACCAGCATCCATTCATCCCAGGCATTGGGCCGACCACTCAACCGTGATCTAATCTCTCAGGTCAATATGCTTCGGCTCCCTCAATCTTAGGGAACCCCAGTGACTCCTAACACCAGCATTCATTCATCCCAGGCATTGGGCCGACCCCTCAACCTTGATCTAATCTCTCAGGTCAATATGCTTCGGCTCCCTCACTCTTAGGGAACCCCAGTGACTCCTACCACCAGCATTCATTCATCCCAGGCATTGGGCCGACCCCTCAACCCTGAACTAATCTCACAGGTCAATATGCTTCGGCTCCCTCACTCTTAGGGAACCCCAGTGACTCCTAACACCAGCATTCATTCATCCCAGGCATTGGGCCGCCCCTCAACCGTGATCTAATCTCTCAGGTCAATATGCTTCAGCTCCCTTACTCTTAGGGAACCCCTGTGACTCCTAACACCAGCATTCATTCATCCCAGGCATTGGGCCGACACCTCAACCCTGATCAAATCTCTCAGGTCAATATGCTTCGGCTCCCTCACTCTTAGGGAACCCCAGTGATTCCTAACACCAGCATTCATTCATCCCAGGCCGACACCTCAACCCTGATCTAATCTCTCAGGTCAATATGCTTCAGCTCCCTCACTCTTAGGGAACCAGTGACTCCTATCACCAGCATTCATTCATCCCAGGCATTGGGTCGACCACTCAACCCTGATCTAATCTCTCAGGTCAATATGCTTCGGCTCCCTTACTCTTAGGGAACCAGTGACTCCTAACACCAGCATTCATTCATCCCAGGCATTGGGCCGACCACTCAACCCTGATTTAATCTCTCAGGTCAATATGCTTCGGCTCCCTTACTCTTAGGGAACCAGTGACTCCTAACACCAGCATTCATTCATCCCAGGCATTGGGTCGACCACTCAACCTTGATCTAATCTCTCAGGTCAATATGCTTCGGCTCCCTTACTCTTAGGGAACCAGTGACTCCTAACACCAGCATTCATTAATCCCAGGCATTGGGCCGACCCCTCAACCCTGATCTAATCTCTCAGGTCAACATGCTTCGGCTCCCTCACTCTTAGGGAACCCCAGTGACTCCTAACACCAGCATTCATTCATCCCAGGCATTGGGTCGACCACTCAACCTTGATCTAATCTCTCAGGTCAATATGCTTCGGCTCCCTTACTCTTAGGGAACCAGTGACTCCTATCACCAGCATTCATTCATCCCAGGCATTGGGTCGACCACTCAACCCTGATTTAATCTCTCAGGTCAATATGCTTCGGCTCCCTTACTCTTAGGGAACCAGTGACTCCTAACACCAGCATTCATTCATCCCAGGCATTGGGCCGACCACTCAACCCTGATCTAATCTCTCAGGTCAATATGCTTCGGCTTCGTCACTCTAAGGGAACCCCAGTGACTCCTAACACCAGCATTCATTCATCCCAAGCATTGGGCCGACCCCTCAACCTTGATCTAATCTCTCAGGTCAATATGCTTCGGCTTCCTCACTCTTAGGGAACCCCAGTTACTCCTAACACCAGCATTCATTCATCCCAGGCATTGGGCCGACCGCTCAACCCTGGTCTAATCTCTCAGGTCAATATGCTTCGGCTCCCTCACTCTTAGGGAACCCCAGTGACTCCTAACACCAGCATTCATTCATCCCAGGCATTGGGCGACCGCTCAACCCTGATCTAATCTCTCAGGTCAATATGCTTCGGCTTCCTCACTCTTAGGGAACCCCAGTGACACCTAACACCAGCATTCATTCATCCCAAGCATTGGGCCGACCCCTCAACCTTGATCTAATCTCTCAGGTCAATATGCTTCGGCTTCGTCACTCTTAGGGAACCCCAGTGACTCCTAACACCAGCATTCATTCATCCCAGGCATTGGGCCGACCGCTCAACCCTGATCTAATCTCTCAGGTCAATATGCTTCGACTCCCTCACTCTTAGGGAACCGCAGTGACTCCTAACACCAGCATTCATTCATCCCAGGCATTGGGCCGACCCCTCAACCCTGATCTAATCTCTCAGGTCAATATGCTTCGGCTTCGTCACTCTTAGGGAACCCCAGTGACTCCTAACACCAGCATTCATTCATCCCAAGCATTGGGCCGACCCCTCAACCCTGATCTAATCTCTCAGGTCAACATGCTTCGGCTCCCTTACTCTTACGGAACCCCAGTGACTCCTAACACCAGCATTCATTCATCCCAAGCATTGGGCCGACCCCTCAACCCTGATCTAATCTCTCAGGTCAATATGCTTCAGCTTCCTCACTCTTAGGGAACCCCAGTGACTCCTAACACCAGCAGTCATTCATCCCAAGCATTGGGCCGACCCCTCAACCCTGATCTAATCTCTCAGGTCAATATGCTTCAGCTCCCTTACTCTTAGGGAACCCCTGTGACTCCTAACACCAGCATTCATTCATCCCAGGCATTGGGCCGACCCCTCAACCCTGATCAAATCTCTCAGGTCAATATGCTTCGGCTCCCTCACTCTTAGGGAACCCCAGTGACTCCTAACACCAGCATTCATTCATCCCAGGCCGACACCTCAACCCTGATCTAATCTCTCAGGTCAATATGCTTCGGCTCCCTCACTCTTAGGGAACCAGTGACTCCTATCACCAGCATTCATTCATCCCAGGCATTGGGTCGACCACTCAACCCTGATCTAATCTCTCAGGTCAATATGCTTCGGCTCCCTTACTCTTAGGGAACCAGTGACTCCTAACACCAGCATTCATTCATCCCAGGCATTGGGCCGACCACTCAACCCTGATTTAATCTCTCAGGTCAATATGCTTCGGCTCCCTTACTCTTAGGGAACCAGTGACTCCTAACACCAGCATTCATTCATCCCAGGCATTGGGTCGACCATTCAACCTTGATCTAATCTCTCAGGTCAATATGCTTCGGCTCCCTTACTCTTAGGGAACCAGTGACTCCTAACACCAGCATTCATTCATCCCAGGCATTGGGCCGACCCCTCAACCCTGATCTAATCTCTCAGGTCAATATGCTTCGGCTCCCTCACCCTTAGGGAGCCTCAGTGACTCCTAACACCAGCATTCATTCATCCCAAGCATTGGGCCGACCCCTCAACCCTGATCTAATCTCTCAGGTCAACATGCTTCGGCTCCCTCACTCTTAGGGAAACCCAGTGACTCCTAACACCAGCATTCATTCATCCCAGGCATTGGGCCGACCCCTCAACCCTGATCTAATCTCTCAGGTCAACATGCTTCGGCTCCCTCACTCTTAGGGAACCCCAGTGACTCCTAACACCAGCATTCATTCATCCCAGGCATTGGGTCGACCACTCAACCTTGATCTAATCTCTCAGGTCAATATGCTTCGGCTCCCTTACTCTTAGGGAACCAGTGACTCCTATCACCAGCATTCATTCATCCCAGGCATTGGGTCGACCACTTAACCCTGATTTAATCTCTCAGGTCAATATGCTTCGGCTCCCTTACTCTTAGGGAACCAGTGACTCCTAACACCAGCATTCATTCATCCCAGGCATTGGGCCGACCACTCAACCCTGATCTAATCTCTCAGGTCAATATGCTTCGGCTTCGTCACTCTTAGGGAACCCCAGTGACTCCTAACACCAGCATTCATTCATCCCAAGCATTGGGCCGACCCCTCAACCTTGATCTAATCTCTCAGGTCAATATGCTTCGGCTTCCTCACTCTTAGGGAACCAGTGACTCCTAACACCAGCATTCATTCATCCCAGGCATTGGGCCGACCCCTCAACCTTGATCTAATCTCTCAGGTCAATATGCTTCGGCTCCCTCACTCTTAGGGAACCCCAGTGACTCCTAACACCAGCATTCATTCATCCCAAGCATTGGGCCGACCCCTCAACCTTGATCTAATCTCTCAGGTCTATATGCTTCGGCTCCCTCACTCTTAGGGAACCCCAGTGACTCCTAACACCAGCATTCATTCATCCCAGGCATTGGGCCGAACCCTCAACCGTGATCTAATCTCTCAGGTCAATATGCTTCGGCTCCCTCAATCTTAGGGAACCCCAGTGACTCCTAACACCAGCATTCATTCATCCCAGGCATTGGGCCGACCCCTCAAACTTGATCTAATCTCTCAGGTCAATATGCTTCGGCTCCCTCACTCTTAGGGAACCCCAGTGACTCATAACACCAGCATTCATTCATCCCAGGCATTGGGCCGACCCCTCAACCGTGATCTAATCTCTCAGGTCAATATGCTTCGGCTCCCTCAATCTTAGGGAACCCCAGTGACTCCTTACACCAGCATTCATTCATCCCAGGCATTGGGCCGACCCCTCAACCTTGATCTAATCTCTCAATCAATATGTTTCCGCTCCCTCACTCTTAGGGAACCCCAGTGACTCCTAACACCAGTATTCATTCATCCCAGGCATTGGGCCGACCCCTCAACCCTGATCTAATCTCTCAGGTCAATATGCTTCGGCTCCCTCACTCTTAGGGAACCAGTGATTCCTATCACCAGCATTCATTCATCCCAGGCATTGGGCCGACTCCATCAACCCTGATCTAATCTCACAGGTCAATATGCTTCGGCTCCCTCACTCTTAGGGCACCCCAGTGACTCCTAACACCAGCATTCAATCATCCCAGGCATTGGGCCGACTCCATCAACCCTGTTCTAATCTCTCAGGTCAACATGCTTCGGCTCCCTCACTCTTAGGGAACCCCAGTGACTCCTAACACCAGCATTCATTCATCCTAGGCATTGGGCCGACCCCTCAAACTTGATCTAATCTCACAGGTCAATATGCTTCGGCTCCCTCACTCTTAGGGAACCCCAGTGACTCCTAACACCAGCATTCATTCATCCCAGGCATTGGGCCGACTCCATCAACCCTGATCTAATTTCTCAGGTCAACATGCTTCGGCTCCCTCACTCTTAGGGAATCCCAGTGACTCCTAACACCAGCATTCATTCATCCTAGGCTTTGGGCCGACCCCTCAACCCTGATCTAATCTCTCAGGTCAATATGCTTCAGCTCCCTTACTCTTAGGGAACCCCAGTGACTCCTAACACCAGCATTCATTCATCCCAAGCATTGGGCCGACCCCTCAACCCTGATCTAATCTCTCAGGTCAATATGCTTCAGCTCCCTTACTCTTAGGGAACCCCTGTGACTCCTAACACCAGCATTCATTCATCCCAGGCATTGGGCCGACCCCTCATTCCTGATCTAATCTCTCAGGTCAATGTGCTTCGGCTTCCTCACTCTTAGGGAACCCCAGTGACTCCTAACACCAGCATTCATTCATCCCAGGCATTGGGCCGACAACTCAACCCTGATAAAATCTCTCAGGTCAATATGCTTCGGCTCCCTCACTCTTAGGGAACCCCAGTGACTCCTAACACCAGCATTCATTCATCCCAGGCATTGGGCCGACCCCTCAACCCTGATCTAATCTCTCAGGTCAATGTGCTTCGGCTTCCTCCCCTTAGGGAACCCCAGTGACTCCTAACACCAGCATTCATTCATCCCAAGCATTGGGCCGACCCCTCAACCCTGATCTAATCTCTCAGGTCAATATGCTTCAGCTCCCTCACTCTTAGGGAACACCAGTGACTCCTAACACCAGCATTCATTCATCCCAGGCATTGGGCCGACCCCTCAACCCTGATCTAATCTCTCAGGTCAATATGCTTCGGCTCCCTTACTCTTAGGGAACCAGTGACTCCTAACATCAGCATTCATTCATCCCAGGCATTGGGCCGACCACTCAACCTTGATCTAAACTCTCAGGTCAATATGCTTCGGCTTCCTTACTCTTAGGGAACCCCAGTGACTCCTAACATCAGCATTCATTCATCCCAGGCATTGGGCCGACCCCTCAACCTTGATCTAATCTCTCATGTCAATATGCTTCGGCTGCGTCACTCTTAGGGAACCAGTGACTCCTAACACCAGCATTCATTCATCCCAGGCATTGGGCCGACCCCTCAACCTTGATCTAATCTCTCATGTCAATATGCTTCGGCTGCGTCACTCTTAGGGAACCCCAGTGACTCCTAACATCAGCATTCATTCATCCCAGGCATTGGGCCGACCCCTCAACCTTGATCTAATCTCTCATGTCAATATGCTTCGGCTGCGTCACTCTTAGGGAACCAGTGACTCCTAACATCAGCATTCATTCATCCCAGGCATTGGGCCGACCCCTCAACCTTGATCTCATCTCTCAGGTCAATATGCTTCGGCTTCCTCACTCTTTGGGAGCCCCAGTGACTCCTAACACCAGCATTCATTCATCCCAGGCATTGGACCGACCCCTCAACCTTGATCTCATCTCTCAGGTCAATATGCTTCGGCTTCCTCACTCTTAGGGAACCAGTGACTCCTAACATCAGCATTCATTCATCCCAGGCATTGGGCCGACCCCTCAACCTTGATCTCATCTCTCAGGTCAATATGCTTCGGCTTCCTCACTCTTAGGGAACCGGTGACCCCTAACACCAGCATTCATTCATCCCAAGCATTGGGCCGACCCCTCAACCCTGATGTAATCTCTCAGGTAAATATGCTTCGGCTCCCTCACTCTTAGGGAACCCCAGTGACTCCTAACACCAGCATTCATTCATCCCAGGCATTGGGCCGACACCTCAACCCTGATCTAATCTCTCAGGTCAATATGCTTCGGCTCCCTCACTCTTAGGGAACCCCAGTGACTCCTAACACCGGCATTCATTCATCCCAGGCATTCGGCCGACACCTCAACCCTGATCTAACCTCTCAGGTCAAAATGCTTCGGCTTCCTCACTCTTAGGGAACCCAGTGACACCTAACACCAGCATTCATTCATCCCAGGCATTCGGCCGACCCCTCAACCCTGATATAATCTCTCAAGTCAATATGCTTCGGCTCCCTCACTCCTAGGGAACCCCAGTGACTCCTAACATCAGCATTCATTCATCCCAGGCATTGGGTCGACCTCTCAACCCTGATCTAATCTCTCAGGTCAATATGCTTCGGCTCCCTCACTCTTAGGGAACCCCAGTGACTCCTAACACCAGCATTCATTCATCCCAAGCATTGGGCCGACACCTCAACCCTGATCTAATCTCTTAGGTCAATATGCTACGGCTTCCTCACTCTTAGGGAACCCCAGTGACACCTAACACCAGCATTCATTCATCCCAGGCATTCGGCCGACCCCTCAACCCTGATCTAATCTCTCAGGTCATTATGCTTCGGCTTCCTCACTCTTAGGGAACCAGTGACTCCTAACACCAGCATTCATTCATCCCAAGCATTGGGCCGACCCCTCAACCTTGATCTAATCTCTCAGGTCAATATGCTTCGGCTCCCTCACTCTTAGGGAACCCCAGTGACTCCTAACACCAGCATTCGTTCATCCCAAGCTTTGGGCCGACCCCTCAACCATGATCTAATCTCTCAGGTCAATATGCTTCAGCTCCCTTACTCTTAGGGAACCCCAGTGACTCCTAACACCAGCATTCATTCATCCCAAGCATTGGGCCGACCCCTCAACCCTGATCTAATCTCTCAGGTCAATATGCTTCAGCTTCCTCACTCTTAGGGAACCCCAGTGACTCCTAACACCAGCAGTCATTCATCCCAAGCATTGGGCCGACCCCTCAACCCTGATCTAATCTCTCAGGTCAATATGCTTCAGCTCCCTTACTCTTAGGGAACCCCTGTGACTCCTAACACCAGCATTCATTCATCCCAGGCATTGGGCCGACCCCTCAACCCTGATCAAATCTCTCAGGTCAATATGCTTCGGCTCCCTCACTCTTAGGGAACCCCAGTGACTCCTAACACCAGCATTCATTCATCCCAGGCCGACACCTCAACCCTGATCTAATCTCTCAGGTCAATATGCTTCGGCTCCCTCACTCTTAGGGAACCAGTGACTCCTATCACCAGCATTCATTCATCCCAGGCATTGGGTCGACCACTCAACCCTGATCTAATCTCTCAGGTCAATATGCTTCGGCTCCCTTACTCTTAGGGAACCAGTGACTCCTAACACCAGCATTCATTCATCCCAGGCATTGGGCCGACCACTCAACCCTGATTTAATCTCTCAGGTCAATATGCTTCGGCTCCCTTACTCTTAGGGAACCAGTGACTCCTAACACCAGCATTCATTCATCCCAGGCATTGGGTCGACACCTCAACCTTGATCTAATCTCTCAGGTCAATATGCTTCGGCTCCCTTACTCTTAGGGAACCAGTGACTCCTAACACCAGCATTCATTCATCCCAGGCATTGGGCCGACCCCTCAACCCTGATCTAATCTCTCAGGTCAATATGCTTCGGCTCCCTCACCCTTAGGGAGCCTCAGTGACTCCTAACACCAGCATTCATTCATCCCAAGCATTGGGCCGACCCCTCAACCCTGATCTAATCTCTCAGGTCAACATGCTTCGGCTCCCTCACTCTTAGGGAAACCCAGTGACTCCTAACACCAGCATTCATTCATCCCAGGCATTGGGCCGACACCTCAACCCTGATCTAATCTCTCAGGTCAACATGCTTCGGCTCCCTCACTCTTAGGGAACCCCAGTGACACCTAACACCAGCATTCATTCATCCCAAGCATTGGGCCGACCCCTCAACCTTGATCTAATCTCTCAGGTCAATATGCTTCGGCTACCTCACTCTTAGGAAACCCCAGTGACTCCTAACACCAGCATTCATTCATCCCAGGCATTGGGCCGACCGCTCAACCCTGATCTAATCTCTCAGGTCAATATGCTTCGGCTCCCTCACTCTTAGGGAACCCCAGTGACTCCTAACACCAGCATTCATTCATCCCAGGCATTGGTCCGACCCCTCAACCCTGATCTAATCTCTCAGGTCAATATGCTTCGGCTTCGTCATTCTTAGGGAACCCCAGTGACTCCTAACACCAGCATTCATTCATCCCAGGCATTGGGCCGACCCCTCAACCCTGATCTAATCTCTCAGGTCAACATGCTTCGGCTCCCTCACTCTTAGGGAACCCCAGTGACTCCTAACACCAGCATTCATTCATCCCAGGCATTGGGCCGACCCCTCAACCCTGATCTAATCTCTCAGGTCAATATGCTTCGGCTCCCTCACTCTTAGGGAACCCCAGTGACTCCTAACACCAGCATTCATTCATCCGCAGCATTGGGCCGACCCCTCAACCTTGATCTAATCTCTCAGGTCAATATGCTTCGGCTTCCTCACTCTTAGGGAACCAGTGACTCCTAACACCAGCATTCATTCATCCCAGGCATTGGGCCGACCCCTCAACCTTGATCTAATCTCTCAGGTCAATATGCTTCGGCTCCCTCACTCTTAGGGAACCCCAGTGACTCCTAACACCAGCATTCATTCATACCAAGCATTCGGCCGACCCCTCAACCTTGATCTAATCTCTCAGGTCTATATGCTTCGGCTCCCTCACTCTTAGGGAACCCCAGTGACTCCTAACACCAGCATTCATTCATCCCAGGCATTGGGCCGAACCCTCAACCGTGATCTAATCTCTCAGGTCAATATGCTTCGGCTCCCTCAATCTTAGGGAACCCCAGTGACTCCTAACACCAGCATTCATTCATCCCAGGCATTGGGCCGACCCCTCAAACTTGATCTAATCTCTCAGGTCAATATGCTTCGGCTCCCTCACTCTTAGGGAACCCCAGTGACTCATAACACCAGCATTCATTCATCCCAGGCATTGGGCCGACCCCTCAACCGTGATCTAATCTCTCAGGTCAATATGCTTCGGCTCCCTCAATCTTAGGGAACCCCAGTGACTCCTAACACCAGCATTCATTCATCCCAGGCATTGGGCCGACCCCTCAACCTTGATCTAATCTCTCAGGTCAATATGCTTCGGCTCCCTCACTCTTAGGGAACCCCAGTGACTCCTAACACCAGCATTCATTCATCCCAGGCATTGGGCCGACCCCTCAACCCTGATCTAATCTCTCAGGTCAATATGCTTCGGCTCCCTCACTCTTAGGGAACCAGTGACTCCTATCACCAGCATTCATTCATCCCAGGCATTGGGCCGACTCCATCAACCCTGATCTAATCTCACAGGTCAATATGCTTCGGCTCCCTCACTCTTAGGGAACCCCAGTGATTCCTAACACCAGCATTCATTCATCCCAAGCATTGGGCCGACCCCTCAACCTTGATCTAATCTCTCAGGTCAATATGCTTCGGCTTCCTCACTCTTAGGGAACCCCAGTGACTCCTAACACCAGCATTCATTCATCCCAGGCATTGGGCCGACACCTCAACCCTGATCTAATCTCTCAGGTCAATATGCTTCGGCTCCCTCACTCTTAGGGAACCCCAGTGACTCCTAACACCAGCATTCATTCATCCCAGGCATTCGGCCGACACCTCAACCCTGATCTAACCTCTCAGGTCAAAATGCTTCGGCTTCCTCACTCTTAGGGAACCCAGTGACACCTAACACCAGCATTCATTCATCCCAGGCATTCGGCCGACCCCTCAACCCTGATATAATCTCTCAAGTCAATATGCTTCGGCTCCCTCACTCCTAGGGAACCCCAGTGACTCCTAACATCAGCATTCATTCATCCCAGGCATTGGGCCGACCTCTCAACCCTGATCTAATCTCTCAAGTCAATATGCTTCGGCTCCCTCACTCTTAGGGAACCCCAGTGACTCCTAACACCAGCATTCATTCATCCCAAGCATTGGGCCGACACCTCAACCCTGATCTAATCTCTTAGGTCAATATGCTACGGCTTCCTCACTCTTAGGGAACCCCAGTGACACCTAACACCAGCATTCATTCATCCCAGGCATTCGGCCGACCCCTCAACCCTGATCTAATCTCTCAGGTCATTATGCTTCGGCTTCCTCACTCTTAGGGAACCAGTGACTCCTAACACCAGCATTCATTCATCCCAAGCATTGGGCCGACCCCTCAACCTTGATCTAATCTCTCAGGTCAATATGCTTCGGCTCCCTCACTCTTAGGGAACCCCAGTGACTCCTAACACCAGCATTCGTTCATCCCAAGCTTTGGGCCGACCCCTCAACCATGATCTAATCTCTCAGGTCAATATGCTTCAGCTCCCTTACTCTTAGGGAACCCCAGTGACTCCTAACACCAGCATTCATTCATCCCAAGCATTGGGCCGACCCCTCAACCCTGATCTAATCTCTCAGGTCAATATGCTTCAGCTTCCTCACTCTTAGGGAACCCCAGTGACTCCTAACACCAGCAGTCATTCATCCCAAGCATTGGGCCGACCCCTCAACCCTGATCTAATCTCTCAGGTCAATATGCTTCAGCTCCCTTACTCTTAGGGAACCCCTGTGACTCCTAACACCAGCATTCATTCATCCCAGGCATTGGGCCGACCCCTCAACCCTGATCAAATCTCTCAGGTCAATATGCTTCGGCTCCCTCACTCTTAGGGAACCCCAGTGACTCCTAACACCAGCATTCATTCATCCCAGGCCGACACCTCAACCCTGATCTAATCTCTCAGGTCAATATGCTTCGGCTCCCTCACTCTTAGGGAACCAGTGACTCCTATCACCAGCATTTATTCATCCCAGGCATTGGGTCGACCACTCAACCCTGATCTAATCTCTCAGGTCAATATGCTTCGGCTCCCTTACTCTTAGGGAACCAGTGACTCCTAACACCAGCATTCATTCATCCCAGGCATTGGGCCGACCACTCAACCCTGATTTAATCTCTCAGGTCAATATGCTTCGGCTCCCTTACTCTTAGGGAACCAGTGACTCCTAACACCAGCATTCATTCATCCCAGGCATTGGGTCTACCACTCAACCTTGATCTAATCTCTCAGGTCAATATGCTTCGGCTCCCTTACTCTTAGGGAACCAGTGACTCCTAACACCAGCATTCATTCATCCCAGGCATTGGGCCGACCCCTCAACCCTGATCTAATCTCTCAGGTCAATATGCTTCGGCTCCCTCACCCTTAGGGAGCCTCAGTGACTCCTAACACCAGCATTCATTCATCCCAAGCATTGGGCCGACCCCTCAAGCCTGATCTAATCTCTCAGGTCAACATGCTTCGGCTCCCTCACTCTTAGGGAAACCCAGTGACTCCTAACACCAGCATTCATTCATCCCAGGCATTGGGCCGACCCCTCAACCCTGATCTAATCTCTCAGGTCAACATGCTTCGGCTCCCTCACTCTTAGGGAACCCCAGTGACTCCTAACACCAGCATTCATTCATCCCAGGCATTGGGTCGACCACTCAACCTTGATCTAATCTCTCAGGTCAATATGCTTCGGCTCCCTTACTCTTAGGGAACCAGTGACTCCTATCACCAGCATTCATTCATCCCAGGCATTGGGTCGACCACTCAACCCTGATTTAATCTCTCAGGTCAATATGCTTCGGCTCCCTTACTCTTAGGGAACCAGTGACTCCTAACACCAGCATTCATTCATCCCAGGCATTGGGCCGACCACTCAACCCTGATCTAATCTCTCAGGTCAATATGCTTCGGCTTCGTCACTCTTAGGGAACCCCAGTGACTCCTAACACCAGCATTCATTCATCCCAAGCATTGGGCCGACCCCTCAACCTTGATCTAATCTCTCAGGTCAATATGCTTCGGCTTCCTCACTCTTAGGGAACCCCAGTGACTCCTAACACCAGCATTCATTCATCCCAGGCATTGGGCCGACCGCTCAACCCTGATCTAATCTCTCAGGTCAATATGCTTCGGCTTCCTCACTCTTAGGGAACCCCAGTGACACCTAACACCAGCATTCATTCATCCCAAGCATTGGGCCGACCCCTCAACCTTGATCTAATCTCTCAGGTCAATATGCTTCGGCTACCTCACTCTTAGGAAACCCCAGTGACTCCTAACACCAGCATTCATTCATCCCAGGCATTGGGCCGACCGCTCAACCCTGATCTAATCTCTCAGGTCAATATGCTTCGGCTCCCTCACTCTTAGGGAACCCCAGTGACTCCTAACACCAGCATTCATTCATCCCAGGCATTGGTCCGACCCCTCAACCCTGATCTAATCTCTCAGGTCAATATGCTTCGGCTTCGTCACTCTTAGGGAACCCCAGTGACTCCTAACACCAGCATTCATTCATCCCAGGCATTGGGCCGACCCCTCAACCCTGATCTAATCTCTCAGGTCAACATGCTTCGGCTCCCTCACTCTTAGGGAACCCCAGTGACTCCTAACACCAGCATTCATTCATCCCAGGCATTGGGCCGACCCCTCAACCCTGATCTAATCTCTCAGGTCAATATGCTTCGGCTCCCTCACTCTTAGGGAACCCCAGTGACTCCTAACACCAGCATTCATTCATCCGCAGCATTGGGCCGACCCCTCAACCTTGATCTAATCTCTCAGGTCAATATTCTTCGGCTTCCTCACTCTTAGGGAACCAGTGACTCCTAACACCAGCATTCATTCATCCCAGGCATTGGGCCGCCCCTCAACCTTGATCTAATCTCTCAGGTCAATATGCTTCGGCTCCCTCACTCTTAGGGAACCCCAGTGACTCCTAACACCAGCATTCATTCATCCCAGGCATTGGGCCGAACCCTCAACCGTGATCTAATCTCTCAGGTCAATATGCTTCGGCTCCCTCAATCTTAGGGAACCCCAGTGACTCCTAACACCAGCATTCATTCATCCCAGGCATTGGGCCGACCCCTCAAACTTGATCTAATCTCTCAGGTCAATATGCTTCGGCTCCCTCACTCTTAGGGAACCCCAGTGACTCATAACACCAGCATTCATTCATCCCAGGCATTGGGCCGACCCCTCAACCGTGATCTAATCTCTCAGGTCAATATGCTTCGGCTCCCTCAATCTTAGGGAACCCCAGTGACTCCTAACACCAGCATTCATTCATCCCAGGCATTGGGCCGACCCCTCAACCTTGATCTAATCTCTCAGGTCAATATGCTTCGGCTCCCTCACTCTTAGGGAACCCCAGTGACTCCTAACACCAGCATTCATTCATCCCAGGCATTGGGCCGACCCCTCAACCCTGATCTAATCTCTCAGGTCAATATGCTTCGGCTCCCTCACTCTTAGGGAACCAGTGACTCCTATCACCAGCATTCATTCATCCCAGGCATTGGGCCGACTCCATCAACCCTGATCTAATCTCACAGGTCAATATGCTTCGGCTCCCTCACTCTTAGGGAACCCCAGTGACTCCTAACACCAGCATTCATTCATCCCAGGCATTGGGCCGACTCCATCAACCCTGATCTAATCTCTCAGGTCAACATGCTTCGGCTCCCTCACTCTTAGGGAACCCCAGTGACTCCTAACACCAGCATTCATTCATCCTAGGCATTGGGCCGACCCCTCAAACTTGATCTAATCTCACAGGTCAATATGCTTCGGCTCCCTCACTCTTAGGGAACCCCAGTGACTCCTAACACCAGCATTCATTCATCCCAGGCATTGGGCCGACTCCATCAACCCTGATCTAATCTCTCAGGTCAACATGCTTCGGCTCCCTCACTCTTAGGGAACCCCAGTGACTCCTAACACCAGCATTCATTCATCCTAGGCATTGGGCCGACCCCTCAACCCTGATCTAATCTCTCAGGTCAATATGCTTCAGCTCCCTTACTCTTAGGGAACCCCAGTGACTCCTAACACCAGCATTCATTCATCCCAAGCATTGGGCCGACCCCTCAACCCTGATCTAATCTCTCAGGTCAATATGCTTCAGCTCCCTTACTCTTAGGGAACCCCTGTGACTCCTAACACCAGCATTCATTCATCCCAGGCATTGGGCCGACCCCTCAACCCTGATAAAATCTCTCAGGTCAATATGCTTCGGCTCCCTCACTCTTAGGGAACCCCAGTGACTCCTAACACCTGCATTCATTCATCCCAGGCATTGGGCCGACCACTCAACCCTGATAAAATCTCTCAGGTCAATATGCTTCGGCTCCCTCACTCTTAGGGAACCCCAGTGACTCCTAACACCTGCATTCATTCATCACAGGCATTGGGCCGACCCCTCAACCCTGATCTAATTTCTCAGGTCAATGTGCTTCGGCTTCCTCACCCTTAGGGAACCCCAGTGACTCCTAACACCAGCATTCATTCATCCCAAGCATTGGGCCGACCCCTCAACCCTGGTCTAATCTCTCAGGTCAATATGCTTCAGCTCCCTCACTCTTAGGGAACACCAGTGACTCCTAACACCAGCATTCATTCATCCCAGGCATTGGGCCGACCCCTCAACCTTGAACTAATCTCTCAGGTCAATATGCTTCGGCTGAGTCACTCTTAGGGAACCCCAGTGACTCCTAACACCAGCACTCATTCATCCCAAGCATTAGGCCAACCGCTCAACCCTGATCTAATCTCTCAGGTCAACATGCTTCGGCTCCCTCACTCTTAGGGAACCCCAGTGACTCCTAACACCAGCATTCATTCATCCCAGGCATTGGGCCGACCCCTCAACACTGATCTAATCTCTCAGGTCAACATGCTTCGGCTCCCTCACTCTTAGGGAACCCCAGTGACTCCTAACACCAGCATTCATTCATCCCAGGCCGACACCTCAACCCTGATCTAATCTCTCAGGTCAATATGCTTCGGCTCCCTCACTCTTAGGGAACCAGTGACTCCTATCACCAGCATTCATTCATCCCAGGCATTGGGTCGACCACTCAACCCTGATCTAATCTCTCAGGTCAATATGCTTCGGCTCCCTTACTCTTAGGGAACCAGTGACTCCTAACACCAGCATTCATTCATCCCAGGCATTGGGCCGACCACTCAACCCTGATTTAATCTCTCAGGTCAATATGCTTCGGCTCCCTTACTCTTAGGGAACCAGTGACTCCTAACACCAGCATTCATTCATCCCAGGCATTGGGTCGACCACTCAACCTTGATCTAATCTCTCAGGTCAATATGCTTCGGCTCCCTTACTCTTAGGGAACCAGTGACTCCTAACACCAGCATTCATTCATCCCAGGCATTGGGCCGACCCCTCAACCCTGATCTAATCTCTCAGGTCAATATGCTTCGGCTCCCTCACCCTTAGGGAGCCTCAGTGACTCCTAACACCAGCATTCATTCATCCCAAGCATTGGGCCGACCCCTCAACCCTGATCTAATCTCTCAGGTCAACATGCTTCGGCTCCCTCACTCTTAGGGAAACCCAGTGACTCCTAACACCAGCATTCATTCATCCCAGGCATTGGGCCGACCCCTCAACCCTGATCTAATCTCTCAGGTCAACATGCTTCGGCTCCCTCACTCTTAGGGAACCCCAGTGACTCCTAACACCAGCATTCATTCATCCCAGGCATTGGGTCGACCACTCAACCTTGATCTAATCTCTCAGGTCAATATGCTTCGGCTCCCTTACTCTTAGGGAACCAGTGACTCCTATCACCAGCATTCATTCATCCCAGGCATTGGGTCGACCACTCAACCCTGATTTAATCTCTCAGGTCAATATGCTTCGGCTCCCTTACTCTTAGGGAACCAGTGACTCCTAACACCAGCATTCATTCATCCCAGGCATTGGGCCGACCACTCAACCCTGATCTAATCTCTCAGGACAATATGCTTCGGCTTCGTCACTCTTAGGGAACCCCAGTGACTCCTAACACCAGCATTCATTCATCCCAAGCATTGGGCCGACCCCTCAACCTTGATCTAATCTCTCAGGTCAATATGCTTCGGCTTCCTCACTCTTAGGGAACCCCAGTGACTCCTAACACCAGCATTCATTCATCCCAGGCATTGGGCCGACCGCTCAACCCTGATCTAATCTCTCAGGTCAATATGCTTCGGCTTCCTCACTCTTAGGGAACCCCAGTGACACCTAACACCAGCATTCATTCATCCCAAGCATTGGGCCGACCCCTCAACCTTGATCTAATCTCTCAGGTCAATATGCTTCGGCTTCCTCACTCTTAGGGAACCAGTGACTCCTAACACCAGCATTCATTCATCCCAGGCATTGGGCCGACCCCTCAACCTTGATCTAATCTCTCAGGTCAATATGCTTCGGCTCCCTCACTCTTAGGGAACCCCAGTGACTCCTAACACCAGCATTCATTCATCCCAAGCATTGGGCCGACCCCTCAACCTTGATCTAATCTCTCAGGTCTATATGCTTCGGCTCCCTCACTCTTAGGGAACCCCAGTGACTCCTAACACCAGCATTCATTCATCCCAGGCATTGGGCCGAACCCTCAACCGTGATCTAATCTCTCAGGTCAATATGCTTCGGCTCCCTCAATCTTAGGGAACCCCAGTGACTCCTAACACCAGCATTCATTCATCCCAGGCATTGGGCCGACCCCTCAAACTTGATCTAATCTCTCAGGTCAATATGCTTCGGCTCCCTCACTCTTAGGGAACCCCAGTGACTCATAACACCAGCATTCATTCATCCCAGGCATTGGGCCGACCCCTCAACCGTGATCCAATCTCTCAGGTCAATATGCTTCGGCTCCCTCAATCTTAGGGAACCCCAGTGACTCCTAACACCAGCATTCATTCATCCCAGGCATTGGGCCGACCCCTCAACCTTGATCTAATCTCTCAATCAATATGTTTCCGCTCCCTCACTCTTAGGGAACCCCAGTGACTCCTAACACCAGCATTCATTCATCCCAGGCATTGGGCCGACCCCTCAACCCTGATCTAATCTCTCAGGTCAATATGCTTCGGCTCCCTCACTCTTAGGGAACCAGTGACTCCTATCACCAGCATTCATTCATCCCAGGCATTGGGCCGACTCCATCAACCCTGATCTAATCTCACAGGTCAATATGCTTCGGCTCCCTCACTCTTAGGGAACCCCAGTGACTCCTAACACCAGCATTCATTCATCCCAGGCATTGGGCCGACCCCTCAACCCTGATCAAATCTCTCAGGTCAATATGCTTCGGCTCCCTCACTCTTAGGGAACCCCAGTGACTCCTAACACCAGCATTCATTCATCCCAGGCCGACACCTCAACCCTGATCTAATCTCTCAGGTCAATATGCTTCGGCTCCCTCACTCTTAGGGAACCAGTGACTCCTATCACCAGCATTTATTCATCCCAGGCATTGGGTCGACCACTCAACCCTGATCTAATCTCTCAGGTCAATATGCTTCGGCTCCCTTACTCTTAGGGAACCAGTGACTCCTAACACCAGCATTCATTCATCCCAGGCATTGGGCCGACCACTCAACCCTGATTTAATCTCTCAGGTCAATATGCTTCGGCTCCCTTACTCTTAGGGAACCAGTGACTCCTAACACCAGCATTCATTCATCCCAGGCATTGGGTCTACCACTCAACCTTGATCTAATCTCTCAGGTCAATATGCTTCGGCTCCCTTACTCTTAGGGAACCAGTGACTCCTAACACCAGCATTCATTCATCCCAGGCATTGGGCCGACCCCTCAACCCTGATCTAATCTCTCAGGTCAATATGCTTCGGCTCCCTCACCCTTAGGGAGCCTCAGTGACTCCTAACACCAGCATTCATTCATCCCAAGCATTGGGCCGACCCCTCAAGCCTGATCTAATCTCTCAGGTCAACATGCTTCGGCTCCCTCACTCTTAGGGAAACCCAGTGACTCCTAACACCAGCATTCATTCATCCCAGGCATTGGGCCGACCCCTCAACCCTGATCTAATCTCTCAGGTCAACATGCTTCGGCTCCCTCACTCTTAGGGAACCCCAGTGACTCCTAACACCAGCATTCATTCATCCCAGGCATTGGGTCGACCACTCAACCTTGATCTAATCTCTCAGGTCAATATGCTTCGGCTCCCTTACTCTTAGGGAACCAGTGACTCCTATCACCAGCATTCATTCATCCCAGGCATTGGGTCGACCACTCAACCCTGATTTAATCTCTCAGGTCAATATGCTTCGGCTCCCTTACTCTTAGGGAACCAGTGACTCCTAACACCAGCATTCATTCATCCCAGGCATTGGGCCGACCACTCAACCCTGATCTAATCTCTCAGGTCAATATGCTTCGGCTTCGTCACTCTTAGGGAACCCCAGTGACTCCTAACACCAGCATTCATTCATCCCAAGCATTGGGCCGACCCCTCAACCTTGATCTAATCTCTCAGGTCAATATGCTTCGGCTTCCTCACTCTTAGGGAACCCCAGTGACTCCTAACACCAGCATTCATTCATCCCAGGCATTGGGCCGACCGCTCAACCCTGATCTAATCTCTCAGGTCAATATGCTTCGGCTTCCTCACTCTTAGGGAACCCCAGTGACACCTAACACCAGCATTCATTCATCCCAAGCATTGGGCCGACCCCTCAACCTTGATCTAATCTCTCAGGTCAATATGCTTCGGCTACCTCACTCTTAGGAAACCCCAGTGACTCCTAACACCAGCATTCATTCATCCCAGGCATTGGGCCGACCGCTCAACCCTGATCTAATCTCTCAGGTCAATATGCTTCGGCTCCCTCACTCTTAGGGAACCCCAGTGACTCCTAACACCAGCATTCATTCATCCCAGGCATTGGTCCGACCCCTCAACCCTGATCTAATCTCTCAGGTCAATATGCTTCGGCTTCGTCACTCTTAGGGAACCCCAGTGACTCCTAACACCAGCATTCATTCATCCCAGGCATTGGGCCGACCCCTCAACCCTGATCTAATCTCTCAGGTCAACATGCTTCGGCTCCCTCACTCTTAGGGAACCCCAGTGACTCCTAACACCAGCATTCATTCATCCCAGGCATTGGGCCGACCCCTCAACCCTGATCTAATCTCTCAGGTCAATATGCTTCGGCTCCCTCACTCTTAGGGAACCCCAGTGACTCCTAACACCAGCATTCATTCATCCGCAGCATTGGGCCGACCCCTCAACCTTGATCTAATCTCTCAGGTCAATATTCTTCGGCTTCCTCACTCTTAGGGAACCAGTGACTCCTAACACCAGCATTCATTCATCCCAGGCATTGGGCCGCCCCTCAACCTTGATCTAATCTCTCAGGTCAATATGCTTCGGCTCCCTCACTCTTAGGGAACCCCAGTGACTCCTAACACCAGCATTCATTCATCCCAGGCATTGGGCCGAACCCTCAACCGTGATCTAATCTCTCAGGTCAATATGCTTCGGCTCCCTCAATCTTAGGGAACCCCAGTGACTCCTAACACCAGCATTCATTCATCCCAGGCATTGGGCCGACCCCTCAAACTTGATCTAATCTCTCAGGTCAATATGCTTCGGCTCCCTCACTCTTAGGGAACCCCAGTGACTCATAACACCAGCATTCATTCATCCCAGGCATTGGGCCGACCCCTCAACCGTGATCTAATCTCTCAGGTCAATATGCTTCGGCTCCCTCAATCTTAGGGAACCCCAGTGACTCCTAACACCAGCATTCATTCATCCCAGGCATTGGGCCGACCCCTCAACCTTGATCTAATCTCTCAGGTCAATATGCTTCGGCTCCCTCACTCTTAGGGAACCCCAGTGACTCCTAACACCAGCATTCATTCATCCCAGGCATTGGGCCGACCCCTCAACCCTGATCTAATCTCTCAGGTCAATATGCTTCGGCTCCCTCACTCTTAGGGAACCAGTGACTCCTATCACCAGCATTCATTCATCCCAGGCATTGGGCCGACTCCATCAACCCTGATCTAATCTCACAGGTCAATATGCTTCGGCTCCCTCACTCTTAGGGAACCCCAGTGACTCCTAACACCAGCATTCATTCATCCCAGGCATTGGGCCGACTCCATCAACCCTGATCTAATCTCTCAGGTCAACATGCTTCGGCTCCCTCACTCTTAGGGAACCCCAGTGACTCCTAACACCAGCATTCATTCATCCTAGGCATTGGGCCGACCCCTCAAACTTGATCTAATCTCACAGGTCAATATGCTTCGGCTCCCTCACTCTTAGGGAACCCCAGTGACTCCTAACACCAGCATTCATTCATCCCAGGCATTGGGCCGACTCCATCAACCCTGATCTAATCTCTCAGGTCAACATGCTTCGGCTCCCTCACTCTTAGGGAACCCCAGTGACTCCTAACACCAGCATTCATTCATCCTAGGCATTGGGCCGACCCCTCAACCCTGATCTAATCTCTCAGGTCAATATGCTTCAGCTCCCTTACTCTTAGGGAACCCCAGTGACTCCTAACACCAGCATTCATTCATCCCAAGCATTGGGCCGACCCCTCAACCCTGATCTAATCTCTCAGGTCAATATGCTTCAGCTCCCTTACTCTTAGGGAACCCCTGTGACTCCTAACACCAGCATTCATTCATCCCAGGCATTGGGCCGACCCCTCAACCCTGATAAAATCTCTCAGGTCAATATGCTTCGGCTCCCTCACTCTTAGGGAACCCCAGTGACTCCTAACACCTGCATTCATTCATCCCAGGCATTGGGCCGACCACTCAACCCTGATAAAATCTCTCAGGTCAATATGCTTCGGCTCCCTCACTCTTAGGGAACCCCAGTGACTCCTAACACCTGCATTCATTCATCACAGGCATTGGGCCGACCCCTCAACCCTGATCTAATTTCTCAGGTCAATGTGCTTCGGCTTCCTCACCCTTAGGGAACCCCAGTGACTCCTAACACCAGCATTCATTCATCCCAAGCATTGGGCCGACCCCTCAACCCTGGTCTAATCTCTCAGGTCAATATGCTTCAGCTCCCTCACTCTTAGGGAACACCAGTGACTCCTAACACCAGCATTCATTCATCCCAGGCATTGGGCCGACCCCTCAACCTTGAACTAATCTCTCAGGTCAATATGCTTCGGCTGAGTCACTCTTAGGGAACCCCAGTGACTCCTAACACCAGCACTCATTCATCCCAAGCATTAGGCCAACCGCTCAACCCTGATCTAATCTCTCAGGTCAACATGCTTCGGCTCCCTCACTCTTAGGGAACCCCAGTGACTCCTAACACCAGCATTCATTCATCCCAGGCATTGGGCCGACCCCTCAACACTGATCTAATCTCTCAGGTCAACATGCTTCGGCTCCCTCACTCTTAGGGAACCCCAGTGACTCCTAACACCAGCATTCATTCATCCCAGGCCGACACCTCAACCCTGATCTAATCTCTCAGGTCAATATGCTTCGGCTCCCTCACTCTTAGGGAACCAGTGACTCCTATCACCAGCATTCATTCATCCCAGGCATTGGGTCGACCACTCAACCCTGATCTAATCTCTCAGGTCAATATGCTTCGGCTCCCTTACTCTTAGGGAACCAGTGACTCCTAACACCAGCATTCATTCATCCCAGGCATTGGGCCGACCACTCAACCCTGATTTAATCTCTCAGGTCAATATGCTTCGGCTCCCTTACTCTTAGGGAACCAGTGACTCCTAACACCAGCATTCATTCATCCCAGGCATTGGGTCGACCACTCAACCTTGATCTAATCTCTCAGGTCAATATGCTTCGGCTCCCTTACTCTTAGGGAACCAGTGACTCCTAACACCAGCATTCATTCATCCCAGGCATTGGGCCGACCCCTCAACCCTGATCTAATCTCTCAGGTCAATATGCTTCGGCTCCCTCACCCTTAGGGAGCCTCAGTGACTCCTAACACCAGCATTCATTCATCCCAAGCATTGGGCCGACCCCTCAACCCTGATCTAATCTCTCAGGTCAACATGCTTCGGCTCCCTCACTCTTAGGGAAACCCAGTGACTCCTAACACCAGCATTCATTCATCCCAGGCATTGGGCCGACCCCTCAACCCTGATCTAATCTCTCAGGTCAACATGCTTCGGCTCCCTCACTCTTAGGGAACCCCAGTGACTCCTAACACCAGCATTCATTCATCCCAGGCATTGGGTCGACCACTCAACCTTGATCTAATCTCTCAGGTCAATATGCTTCGGCTCCCTTACTCTTAGGGAACCAGTGACTCCTATCACCAGCATTCATTCATCCCAGGCATTGGGTCGACCACTCAACCCTGATTTAATCTCTCAGGTCAATATGCTTCGGCTCCCTTACTCTTAGGGAACCAGTGACTCCTAACACCAGCATTCATTCATCCCAGGCATTGGGCCGACCACTCAACCCTGATCTAATCTCTCAGGACAATATGCTTCGGCTTCGTCACTCTTAGGGAACCCCAGTGACTCCTAACACCAGCATTCATTCATCCCAAGCATTGGGCCGACCCCTCAACCTTGATCTAATCTCTCAGGTCAATATGCTTCGGCTTCCTCACTCTTAGGGAACCCCAGTGACTCCTAACACCAGCATTCATTCATCCCAGGCATTGGGCCGACCGCTCAACCCTGATCTAATCTCTCAGGTCAATATGCTTCGGCTTCCTCACTCTTAGGGAACCCCAGTGACACCTAACACCAGCATTCATTCATCCCAAGCATTGGGCCGACCCCTCAACCTTGATCTAATCTCTCAGGTCAATATGCTTCGGCTTCCTCACTCTTAGGGAACCAGTGACTCCTAACACCAGCATTCATTCATCCCAGGCATTGGGCCGACCCCTCAACCTTGATCTAATCTCTCAGGTCAATATGCTTCGGCTCCCTCACTCTTAGGGAACCCCAGTGACTCCTAACACCAGCATTCATTCATCCCAAGCATTGGGCCGACCCCTCAACCTTGATCTAATCTCTCAGGTCTATATGCTTCGGCTCCCTCACTCTTAGGGAACCCCAGTGACTCCTAACACCAGCATTCATTCATCCCAGGCATTGGGCCGAACCCTCAACCGTGATCTAATCTCTCAGGTCAATATGCTTCGGCTCCCTCAATCTTAGGGAACCCCAGTGACTCCTAACACCAGCATTCATTCATCCCAGGCATTGGGCCGACCCCTCAAACTTGATCTAATCTCTCAGGTCAATATGCTTCGGCTCCCTCACTCTTAGGGAACCCCAGTGACTCATAACACCAGCATTCATTCATCCCAGGCATTGGGCCGACCCCTCAACCGTGATCCAATCTCTCAGGTCAATATGCTTCGGCTCCCTCAATCTTAGGGAACCCCAGTGACTCCTAACACCAGCATTCATTCATCCCAGGCATTGGGCCGACCCCTCAACCTTGATCTAATCTCTCAATCAATATGTTTCCGCTCCCTCACTCTTAGGGAACCCCAGTGACTCCTAACACCAGCATTCATTCATCCCAGGCATTGGGCCGACCCCTCAACCCTGATCTAATCTCTCAGGTCAATATGCTTCGGCTCCCTCACTCTTAGGGAACCAGTGACTCCTATCACCAGCATTCATTCATCCCAGGCATTGGGCCGACTCCATCAACCCTGATCTAATCTCACAGGTCAATATGCTTCGGCTCCCTCACTCTTAGGGAACCCCAGTGACTCCTAACACCAGCATTCAATCATCCCAGGCATTGGGCCGACTCCATCAACCCTGATCTAATCTCTCAGGTCAACATGCTTCGGCTCCCTCACTCTTAGGGAACCCCAGTGACTCCTAACACCAGCATTCATTCATCCTAGGCATTGGGCCGACCCCTCAAACTTGATCTAATCTCACAGGTCAATATGCTTCGGCTCCCTCACTCTTAGGGAACCCCAGTGACTCCTAACACCAGCATTCATTCATCCCAGGCATTGGGCCGACTCCATCAACCCTGATCTAATTTCTCAGGTCAACATGCTTCGGCTCCCTCACTCTTAGGGAATCCCAGTGACTCCTAACACCAGCATTCATTCATCCTAGGCATTGGGCCGACCCCTCAACCCTGATCTAATCTCTCAGGTCAATATGCTTCAGCTCCCTTACTCTTAGGGAACCCCAGTGACTCCTAACACCAGCATTCATTCATCCCAAGCATTGGGCCGACCCCTCAACCCTGATCTAATCTCTCAGGTCAATATGCTTCGGCTCCCTCACTCTTAGGGAACCCCAGTGTCTCCTAACACCAGCATTCATTCATCCCAAGCATTGGGCCGACCCCTCAACCCTGATCTAATCTCTCAGGTCAATATGCTTCAGCTCCCTCACTCTTAGGGAACACCAGTGACTCCTAACACCAGCATTCATTCATCCCAGGCATTGGGCCGACCCCTCAACCCTGATCTAATCTCTCAGGTCAATATGCTTCGGCTCCCTTACTCTTAGGGAACCAGTGACTCCTAACATCAGCATTCATTCATCCCAGGCATTGGGCCGACCACTCAACCTTGATCTAACCTCTCAGGTCAATATGCTTCGGCTTCCTTAATCTTAGGGAACCCCAGTGACTCCTAACATCAGCATTCATTCATCCCAGGCATTGGGCCGACCCCTCAACCTTGATCTAATCTCTCATGTCAATATGCTTCGGCTGCGTCACTCTTAGGGAACCAGTGACTCCTAACACCAGCATTCATTCATCCCAGGCATTGGGCCGACCCCTCAACCTTGATCTAATCTCTCATGTCAATATGCTTCGGCTGCGTCACTCTTAGGGAACCCCAGTGACTCCTAACATCAGCATTCATTCATCCCAGGCATTGCGCCGACCCCTCAACCTTGATCTAATCTCTCATGTCAATATGCTTCGGCTGCGTCACTCTTAGGGAACCAGTGACTCCTAACATCAGCATTCATTCATCCCAGGCATTGGGCCGACCCCTCAACCTTGATCTCATCTCTCAGGTCAATATGCTTCGGCTTCCTCACTCTTTGGGAGCCCCAGTGACTCCTAACACCAGCATTCATTCATCCCAGGCATTGGACCGACCCCTCAACCTTGATCTCATCTCTCAGGTCAATATGCTTCGGCTTCCTCACTCTTAGGGAACCAGTGACTCCTAACATCAGCATTCATTCATCCCTGGCATTGGGCCGACCCCTCAACCTTGATCTCATCTCTCAGGTCAATATGCTTCGGCTTCCTCACTCTTAGGGAACCGGTGACTCCTAACACCAGCATTCATTCATCCCAAGCATTGGGCCGACCCCTCAACCCTGATGTAATCTCTCAGGTCAATATGCTTCGGCTCCCTCACTCTTAGGGAACCCCAGTGACTCCTAACACCAGCATTCATTCATCCCAGGCATTGGGCCGACACCTCAACCCTGATCTAATCTCTCAGGTCAATATGCTTCGGCTCCCTCACTCTTAGGGAACCCCAGTGACTCCTAACACCAGCATTCATTCATCCCAGGCATTCGGCCGACACCCCAACCCTGATCTAACCTCTCAGGTCAAAATGCTTCGGCTTCCTCACTCTTAGGGAACCCAGTGACACCTAACACCAGCATTCATTCATCCCAGGCATTCGGCCGACCCCTCAACCCTGATATAATCTCTCAAGTCAATATGCTTCGGCTCCCTCACTCCTAGGGAACCCCAGTGACTCCTAACATCAGCATTCATTCATCCCAGGCATTGGGCCGACCTCTCAACCCTGATCTAATCTCTCAAGTCAATATGCTTCGGCTCCCTCACTCTTAGGGAACCCCAGTGACTCCTAACACCAGCATTCATTCATCCCAAGCATTGGGCCGACACCTCAACCCTGATCTAATCTCTTAGGTCAATATGCTACGGCTTCCTCACTCTTAGGGAACCCCAGTGACACCTAACACCAGCATTCATTCATCCCAGGCATTCGGCCGACCCCTCAACCCTGATCTAATCTCTCAGGTCATTATGCTTCGGCTTCCTCACTCTTAGGGAACCAGTGACTCCTAACACCAGCATTCATTCATCCCAAGCATTGGGCCGACCCCTCAACCTTGATCTAATCTCTCAGGTCAATATGCTTCGGCTCCCTCACTCTTAGGGAACCCCAGTGACTCCTAACACCAGCATTCGTTCATCCCAAGCTTTGGGCCGACCCCTCAACCATGATCTAATCTCTCAGGTCAATATGCTTCAGCTCCCTTACTCTTAGGGAACCCCAGTGACTCCTAACACCAGCATTCATTCATCCCAAGCATTGGGCCGACCCCTCAACCCTGATCTAATCTCTCAGGTCAATATGCTTCAGCTTCCTCACTCTTAGGGAACCCCAGTGACTCCTAACACCAGCAGTCATTCATCCCAAGCATTGGGCCGACCCCTCAACCCTGATCTAATCTCTCAGGTCAATATGCTTCAGCTCCCTTACTCTTAGGGAACCCCTGTGACTCCTAACACCAGCATTCATTCATCCCAGGCATTGGGCCGACCCCTCAACCCTGATCAAATCTCTCAGGTCAATATGCTTCGGCTCCCTCACTCTTAGGGAACCCCAGTGACTCCTAACACCAGCATTCATTCATCCCAGGCCGACACCTCAACACTGATCTAATCTCTCAGGTCAATATGCTTCGGCTCCCTCACTCTTAGGGAACCAGTGACTCCTATCACCAGCATTCATTCATCCCAGGCATTGGGTCGACCACTCAACCCTGATCTAATCTCTCAGGTCAATATGCTTCGGCTCCCTTACTCTTAGGGAACCAGTGACTCCTAACACCAGCATTCATTCATCCCAGGCATTGGGCCGACCACTCAACCCTGATTTAATCTCTCAGGTCAATATGCTTCGGCTCCCTTACTTTTAGGGAACCAGTGACTCCTAACACCAGCATTCATTCATCCCAGGCATTGGGTCGACCACTCAACCTTGATCTAATCTCTCAGGTCAATATGCTTCGGCTCCCTTACTCTTAGGGAACCAGTGACTCCTAACACCAGCATTCATTCATCCCAGGCATTGGGCCGACCCCTCAACCCTGATCTAATATCTCAGGTCAATATGCTTCGGCTCCCTCACCCTTAGGGAGCCTCAGTGACTCCTAACACCAGCATTCATTCATCCCAAGCATTGGGCCGACCCCTCAACCCTGATCTAATCTCTCAGGTCAATATGCTTCGGCTTCCTCACTCTTTGGGAGCCCCAGTGACTCCTAACACCAGCATTCATTCATCCCAGGCATTGGACCGACCCCTCAACCTTGATCTCATCTCTCAGGTCAATATGCTTCGGCTTCCTCACTCTTAGGGAACCAGTGACTCCTAACATCAGCATTCATTCATCCCAGGCATTGGGCCGACCCCTCAACCTTGATCTCATCTCTCAGGTCAATATGCTTCGGCTTCCTCACTCTTAGGGAACCGGTGACTCCTAACACCAGCATTCATTCATCCCAAGCATTGGGCCGACCCCTCAACCCTGATGTAATCTCTCAGGTCAATATGCTTCGGCTCCCTCACTCTTAGGGAACCCCAGTGACTCCTAACACCAGCATTCATTCATCCCAGGCATTGGGCCGACACCTCAACCCTGATCTAATCTCTCAGGTCAATATGCTTCGGCTCCCTCACTCTTAGGGAACCCCAGTGACTCCTAACACCAGCATTCATTCATCCCAGGCATTCGGCCGACACCCCAACCCTGATCTAACCTCTCAGGTCAAAATGCTTCGGCTTCCTCACTCTTAGGGAACCCAGTGACACCTAACACCAGCATTCATTCATCCCAGGCATTCGGCCGACCCCTCAACCCTGATATAATCTCTCAAGTCAATATGCTTCGGCTCCCTCACTCCTAGGGAACCCCAGTGACTCCTAACATCAGCATTCATTCATCCCAGGCATTGGGCCGACCTCTCAACCCTGATCTAATCTCTCAAGTCAATATGCTTCGGCTCCCTCACTCTTAGGGAACCCCAGTGACTCCTAACACCAGCATTCATTCATCCCAAGCATTGGGCCGACACCTCAACCCTGATCTAATCTCTTAGGTCAATATGCTACGGCTTCCTCACTCTTAGGGAACCCCAGTGACACCTAACACCAGCATTCATTCATCCCAGGCATTCGGCCGACCCCTCAACCCTGATCTAATCTCTCAGGTCATTATGCTTCGGCTTCCTCACTCTTAGGGAACCAGTGACTCCTAACACCAGCATTCATTCATCCCAAGCATTGGGCCGACCCCTCAACCTTGATCTAATCTCTCAGGTCAATATGCTTCGGCTCCCTCACTCTTAGGGAACCCCAGTGACTCCTAACACCAGCATTCGTTCATCCCAAGCTTTGGGCCGACCCCTCAACCATGATCTAATCTCTCAGGTCAATATGCTTCAGCTCCCTTACTCTTAGGGAACCCCAGTGACTCCTAACACCAGCATTCATTCATCCCAAGCATTGGGCCGACCCCTCAACCCTGATCTAATCTCTCAGGTCAATATGCTTCAGCTTCCTCACTCTTAGGGAACCCCAGTGACTCCTAACACCAGCAGTCATTCATCCCAAGCATTGGGCCGACCCCTCAACCCTGATCTAATCTCTCAGGTCAATATGCTTCAGCTCCCTTACTCTTAGGGAACCCCTGTGACTCCTAACACCAGCATTCATTCATCCCAGGCATTGGGCCGACCCCTCAACCCTGATCAAATCTCTCAGGTCAATATGCTTCGGCTCCCTCACTCTTAGGGAACCCCAGTGACTCCTAACACCAGCATTCATTCATCCCAGGCCGACACCTCAACCCTGATCTAATCTCTCAGGTCAATATGCTTCGGCTCCCTCACTCTTAGGGAACCAGTGACTCCTATCACCAGCATTCATTCATCCCAGGCATTGGGTCGACCACTCAACCCTGATCTAATCTCTCAGGTCAATATGCTTCGGCTCCCTTACTCTTAGGGAACCAGTGACTCCTAACACCAGCATTCATTCATCCCAGGCATTGGACCGACCCCTCAACCTTGATCTCATCTCTCAGGTCAATATGCTTCGGCTTCCTCACTCTTAGGGAACCAGTGACTCCTAACATCAGCATTCATTCATCCCAGGCATTGGGCCGACCCCTCAACCTTGATCTCATCTCTCAGGTCAATATGCTTCGGCTTCCTCACTCTTAGGGAACCGGTGACTCCTAACACCAGCATTCATTCATCCCAAGCATTGGGCCGACCCCTCAACCCTGATGTAATCTCTCAGGTCAATATGCTTCGGCTCCCTCACTCTTAGGGAACCCCAGTGACTCCTAACACCAGCATTCATTCATCCCAGGCATTGGGCCGACACCTCAACCCTGATCTAATCTCTCAGGTCAATATGCTTCGGCTCCCTCACTCTTAGGGAACCCCAGTGACTCCTAACACCAGCATTCATTCATCCCAGGCATTCGGCCGACACCCCAACCCTGATCTAACCTCTCAGGTCAAAATGCTTCGGCTTCCTCACTCTTAGGGAACCCAGTGACACCTAACACCAGCATTCATTCATCCCAGGCATTCGGCCGACCCCTCAACCCTGATATAATCTCTCAAGTCAATATGCTTCGGCTCCCTCACTCCTAGGGAACCCCAGTGACTCCTAACATCAGCATTCATTCATCCCAGGCATTGGGCCGACCTCTCAACCCTGATCTAATCTCTCAAGTCAATATGCTTCGGCTCCCTCACTCTTAGGGAACCCCAGTGACTCCTAACACCAGCATTCATTCATCCCAAGCATTGGGCCGACACCTCAACCCTGATCTAATCTCTTAGGTCAATATGCTACGGCTTCCTCACTCTTAGGGAACCCCAGTGACACCTAACACCAGCATTCATTCATCCCAGGCATTCGGCCGACCCCTCAACCCTGATCTAATCTCTCAGGTCATTATGCTTCGGCTTCCTCACTCTTAGGGAACCAGTGACTCCTAACACCAGCATTCATTCATCCCAAGCATTGGGCCGACCCCTCAACCTTGATCTAATCTCTCAGGTCAATATGCTTCGGCTCCCTCACTCTTAGGGAACCCCAGTGACTCCTAACACCAGCATTCGTTCATCCCAAGCTTTGGGCCGACCCCTCAACCATGATCTAATCTCTCAGGTCAATATGCTTCAGCTCCCTTACTCTTAGGGAACCCCAGTGACTCCTAACACCAGCATTCATTCATCCCAAGCATTGGGCCGACCCCTCAACCCTGATCTAATCTCTCAGGTCAATATGCTTCAGCTTCCTCACTCTTAGGGAACCCCAGTGACTCCTAACACCAGCAGTCATTCATCCCAAGCATTGGGCCGACCCCTCAACCCTGATCTAATCTCTCAGGTCAATATGCTTCAGCTCCCTTACTCTTAGGGAACCCCTGTGACTCCTAACACCAGCATTCATTCATCCCAGGCATTGGGCCGACCCCTCAACCCTGATCAAATCTCTCAGGTCAATATGCTTCGGCTCCCTCACTCTTAGGGAACCCCAGTGACTCCTAACACCAGCATTCATTCATCCCAGGCCGACACCTCAACCCTGATCTAATCTCTCAGGTCAATATGCTTCGGCTCCCTCACTCTTAGGGAACCAGTGACTCCTATCACCAGCATTCATTCATCCCAGGCATTGGGTCGACCACTCAACCCTGATCTAATCTCTCAGGTCAATATGCTTCGGCTCCCTTACTCTTAGGGAACCAGTGACTCCTAACACCAGCATTCATTCATCCCAGGCATTGGGCCGACCACTCAACCCTGATTTAATCTCTCAGGTCAATATGCTTCGGCTCCCTTACTTTTAGGGAACCAGTGACTCCTAACACCAGCATTCATTCATCCCAGGCATTGGGTCGACCACTCAACCTTGATCTAATCTCTCAGGTCAATATGCTTCGGCTCCCTTACTCTTAGGGAACCAGTGACTCCTAACACCAGCATTCATTCATCCCAGGCATTGGGCCGACCCCTCAACCCTGATCTAATATCTCAGGTCAATATGCTTCGGCTCCCTCACCCTTAGGGAGCCTCAGTGACTCCTAACACCAGCATTCATTCATCCCAAGCATTGGGCCGACCCCTCAACCCTGATCTAATCTCTCAGGTCAACATGCTTCGGCTCCCTCACTCTTAGGGAAACCCAGTGACTCCTAACACCAGCATTCATTCATCCCAGGCATTGGGTCGACCACTCAACCTTGATCTAATCTCTCAGGTCAATATGCTTCGGCTCCCTTACTCTTAGGGAACCAGTGACTCCTATCACCAGCATTCATTCATCCCAGGCATTGGGTCGACCACTCAACCCTGATTTAATCTCTCAGGTCAATATGCTTCGGCTCCCTTACTCTTAGGGAACCAGTGACTCCTAACACCAGCATTCATTCATCCCAGGCATTGGGCCGACCACTCAACCCTGATCTAATCTCTCAGGTCAATATGCTTCGGCTTCGTCACTCTTAGGGAACCCCAGTGACTCCTAACACCAGCATTCATTCATCCCAAGCATTGGGCCGACCCCTCAACCTTGATCTAATCTCTCAGGTCAATATGCTTCGGCTTCCTCACTCTTAGGGAACCCCAGTGACTCCTAACACCAGCATTCATTCATACCAGGCATTGGGCCGACCGCTCAACCCTGATCTAATCTCTCAGGTCAATATACTTCGGCTTCCTCACTCTTAGGGAACCCCAGTGACACCTAACACCAGCATTCATTCATCCCAAGCATTGGGCCGACCCCTCAACCTTGATCTAATCTCTCAGGTCAATATGCTTCGGCTACCTCACTCTTAGGAAACCCCAGTGACTCCTAACACCAGCATTCATTCATCCTAGGCATTGGGCCGACCCCTCAAACTTGATCTAATCTCACAGGTCAATATGCTTCGGCTCCCTCACTCTTAGGGAACCCCAGTGACTCCTAACACCAGCATTCATTCATCCCAAGCATTGGGCCGACTCCATCAACCCTGATCTAATTTCTCAGGTCAACATGCTTCGGCTCCCTCACTCTTAGGGAATCCCAGTGACTCCTAACACCAGCATTCATTCATCCTAGGCATTGGGCCGACCCCTCAACCCTGATCTAATCTCTCAGGTCAATATGCTTCAGCTCCCTTACTCTTAGGGAACCCCAGTGACTCCTAACACCAGCATTCATTCATCCCAAGCATTGGGCCGACCCCTCAACCCTGATCTAATCTCTCAGGTCAATATGCTTCAGCTCCCTTACTCTTAGGGAACCCCTGTGACTCCTAACACCAGCATTCATTCATCCCAGGCATTGGGCCGACCCCTCATTCCTGATCTAATCTCTCAGGTCAATGTGCTTCGGCTTCCTCACTCTTAGGGAACCCCAGTGACTCCTAACACCAGCATTCATTCATCCCAGGCATTGGGCCGACCACTCAACCCTGATAAAATCTCTCAGGTCTATATGCTTCGGCTCCCTCACTCTTAGGGAACCCCAGTGACTCCTAACACCAGCATTCATTCATCCCAGGAATTGGGCCGACCCCTCAACCCTGATCTAATCTCTCAGGTCAATGTGCTTCGGCTTCCTCACCCTTAGGGAACCCCAGTGACTCCTAACACCAGCATTCATTCATCCCAAGCATTAGGCCGACCCCTCAACCCTGATCTAATCTCTCAGGTCAATATGCTTCAGCTCCCTCACTCTTAGGGAACACCAGTGACTCCTAACACCAGCATTCATTCATCCCAGGCATTGGGCCGACCCCTCAACCCTGATCTAATCTCTCAGGTCAATATGCTTCGGCTCCCTTACTCTTAGGGAACCAGTGACTCCTAACATCAGCATTCATTCATCCCAGGCATTGGGCCGACCACTCAACCTTGATCTAACCTCTCAGGTCAATATGCTTCGGCTTCCTTACTCTTAGGGAACCCCAGTGACTCCTAACATCAGCATTCATTCATCCCAGGCATTGGGCCGACCCCTCAACCTTGATCTAATCTCTCATGTCAATATGCTTCGGCTGCGTCACTCTTAGGGAACCAGTGACTCCTAACACCAGCATTCATTCATCCCAGGCATTGGGCCGACCCCTCAACCTTGATCTAATCTCTCATGTCAATATGCTTCGGCTGCGTCACTCTTAGGGAACCCCAGTGACTCCTAACATCAGCATTCATTCATCCCAGGCATTGGGCCGACCCCTCAACCTTGATCTAATCTCTCATGTCAATATGCTTCGGCTGCGTCACTCTTAGGGAACCAGTGACTCCTAACATCAGCATTCATTCATCCCAGGCATTGGGCCGACCCCTCAACCTTGATCTCATCTCTCAGGTCAATATGCTTCGGCTTCCTCACTCTTTGGGAGCCCCAGTGACTCCTAACACCAGCATTCATTCATCCCAGGCATTGGACCGACCCCTCAACCTTGATCTCATCTCTCAGGTCAATATGCTTCGGCTTCCTCACTCTTAGGGAACCAGTGACTCCTAACATCAGCATTCATTCATCCCAGGCATTGGGCCGACCCCTCAAACTTGATCTCATCTCTCAGGTCAATATGCTTCGGCTTCCTCACTCTTAGGGAACCGGTGACTCCTAACACCAGCATTCATTCATCCCAAGCATTGGGCCGACCCCTCAACCCTGATGTAATCTCTCAGGTCAATATGCTTCGGCTCCCTCACTCTTAGGGAACCCCAGTGACTCCTAACACCAGCATTCATTCATCCCAGGCATTGGGCCGACACCTCAACCCTGATCTAATCTCTCAGGTCAATATGCTTCGGCTCCCTCACTCTTAGGGAACCCCAGTGACTCCTAACACCAGCATTCATTCATCCCAGGCATTCGGCCGACACCTCAACCCTGATCTAACCTCTCAGGTCAAAATGCTTCGGCTTCCTCACTCTTAGGGAACCCAGTGACACCTAACACCAGCATTCATTCATCCCAGGCATTCGGCCGACCCCTCAACCCTGATATAATCTCTCAAGTCAATATGCTTCGGCTCCCTCACTCCTAGGGAACCCCAGTGACTCCTAACATCAGCATTCATTCATCCCAGGCATTGGGCCGACCTCTCAACCCTGATCTAATCTCTCAAGTCAATATGCTTCGGCTCCCTCACTCTTAGGGAACCCCAGTGACTCCTAACACCAGCATTCATTCATCCCAAGCATTGGGCCGACACCTCAACCCTGATCTAATCTCTTAGGTCAATATGCTACGGCTTCCTCACTCTTAGGGAACCCCAGTGACACCTAACACCAGCATTCATTCATCCCAGGCATTCGGCCGACCCCTCAACCCTGATCTAATCTCTCAGGTCATTATGCTTCGGCTTCCTCACTCTTAGGGAACCAGTGACTCCTAACACCAGCATTCATTCATCCCAAGCATTGGGCCGACCCCTCAACCTTGATCTAATCTCTCAGGTCAATATGCTTCGGCTCCCTCACTCTTAGGGAACCCCAGTGACTCCTAACACCAGCATTCGTTCATCCCAAGCTTTGGGCCGACCCCTCAACCATGATCTAATCTCTCAGGTCAATATGCTTCAGCTCCCCTACTCTTAGGGAACCCCAGTGACTCCTAACACCAGCATTCATTCATCCCAAGCATTGGGCCGACCCCTCAACCCTGATCTAATCTCTCAGGTCAATATGCTTCAGCTTCCTCACTCTTAGGGAACCCCAGTGACTCCTAACACCAGCAGTCATTCATCCCAAGCATTGGGCCGACCCCTCAACCCTGATCTAATCTCTCAGGTCAATATGCTTCAGCTCCCTTACTCTTAGGGAACCCCTGTGACTCCTAACACCAGCATTCATTCATCCCAGGCATTGGGCCGACCCCTCAACCCTGATCAAATCTCTCAGGTCAATATGCTTCGGCTCCCTCACTCTTAGGGATCCCCAGTGACTCCTAACACCAGCATTCATTCATCCCAGGCCGACACCTCAACCCTGATCTAATCTCTCAGGTCAATATGCTTCGGCTCCCTCACTCTTAGGGAACCAGTGACTCCTATCACCAGCATTCATTCATCCCAGGCATTGGGTCGACCACTCAACCCTGATCTAATCTCTCAGGTCAATATGCTTCGGCTCCCTTACTCTTAGGGAACCAGTGACTCCTAACACCAGCATTCATTCATCCCAGGCATTGGGCCGACCACTCAACCCTGATTTAATCTCTCAGGTCAATATGCTTCGGCTCCCTTACTCTTAGGGAACCAGTGACTCCTAACACCAGCATTCATTCATCCCAGGCATTGGGTCGACCACTCAACCTTGATCTAATCTCTCAGGTCAATATGCTTCGGCTCCCTTACTCTTAGGGAACCAGTGACTCCTAACACCAGCATTCATTCATCCCAGGCATTGGGCCGACCCCTCAACCCTGATCTAATCTCTCAGGTCAATATGCTTCGGCTCCCTCACCCTTAGGGAGCCTCAGTGACTCCTAACACCAGCATTCATTCATCCCAAGCATTGGGCCGACCCCTCAACCCTGATCTAATCTCTCAGGTCAACATGCTTCAGCTCCCTCACTCTTAGGGAAACCCAGTGACTCCTAACACCAGCATTCATTCATCCCAGGCATTGGGCCGACCCCTCAACCCTGATCTAATCTCTCAGGTCAACATGCTTCGGCTCCCTCACTCTTAGGGAACCCCAGTGACTCCTAACACCAGCATTCATTCATCCCAGGCATTGGGTCGACCACTCAACCTTGATCTAATCTCTCAGGTCAATATGCTTCGGCTCCCTTACTCTTAGGGAACCAGTGACTCCTATCACCAGCATTCATTCATCCCAGGCATTGGGTCGACCACTCAACCCTGATTTAATCTCTCAGGTCAATATGCTTCGGCTCCCTTACTCTTAGGGAACCAGTGACTCCTAACACCAGCATTCATTCATCCCAGGCATTGGGCCGACCACTCAACCCTGATCTAATCTCTCAGGTCAATATGCTTCGGCTTCGTCACTCTTAGGGAACCCCAGTGACTCCTAACACCAGCATTCATTAATCCCAAGCATTGGGCCGACCCCTCAACCTTGATCTAATCTCTCAGGTCAATATGCTTCGGCTTCCTCACTCTTAGGGAACCCCAGTGACTCCTAACACCAGCATTCATTCATCCCAGGCATTGGGCCGACCGCTCAACCCTGATCTAATCTCTCAGGTCAATATGCTTCGGCTTCCTCACTCTTAGGGAACCCCAGTGACACCTAACACCAGCATTCATTCATCCCAAGCATTGGGCCGACCCCTCAACCTTGATCTAATCTCTCAGGTCAATATGCTTCGGCTACCTCACTCTTAGGAAACCCCAGTGACTCCTAACACCAGCATTCATTCATCCCAGGCATTGGGCCGACCGCTCAACCCTGATCTAATCTCTCAGGTCAATATGCTTCGGCTCCCTCACTCTTAGGGAACCCCAGTGACTCCTAACACCAGCATTCATTCATCCCAGGCATTGGTCCGACCCCTCAACCCTGATCTAATCTCTCAGGTCAATATGCTTCGGCTTCGTCACTCTTAGGGAACCCCAGTGACTCCTAACACCAGCATTCATTCATCCCAGGCATTGGGCCGACCCCTCAACCCTGATCTAATCTCTCAGGTCAACATGCTTCGGCTCCCTCACTCTTAGGGAACCCCAGTGACTCCTAACACCAGCATTCATTCATCCGCAGCATTGGGCCGACCCCTCAACCTTGATCTAATCTCTCAGGTCAATATGCTTCGGCTCCCTCACTCTTAGGGAACCCCAGTGACTCCTAACACCAGCATTCATTCATACCAAGCATTGGGCCGACCCCTCAACCTTGATCTAATCTCTCAGGTCTATATGCTTCGGCTCCCTCACTCTTAGGGAACCCCAGTGACTCCTAACACCAGCATTCATTCATCCCAGGCATTGGGCCGAACCCTCAACCGTGATCTAATCTCTCAGGTCAATATGCTTCGGCTCCCTCAATCTTAGGGAACCCCAGTGACTCCTAACACCAGCATTCATTCATCCCAGGCATTGGGCCGACCCCTCAAACTTGATCTAATCTCTCAGGTCAATATGCTTCGGCTCCCTCACTCTTAGGGAACCCCAGTGACTCATAACACCAGCATTCATTCATCCCAGGCATTGGGCCGACCCCTCAACCGTGATCTAATCTCTCAGGTCAATATGCTTCGGCTCCCTCAATCTTAGGGAACCCCAGTGACTCCTAACACCAGCATTCATTCATCCCAGGCATTGGGCCGACCCCTCAACCTTGATCTAATCTCTCAGGTCAATATGCTTCGGCTCCCTCACTCTTAGGGAACCCCAGTGACTCCTAACACCAGCATTCATTCATCCCAGGCATTGGGCCGACCCCTCAACCCTGATCTAATCTCTCAGGTCAATATGCTTCGGCTCCCTCACTCTTAGGGAACCAGTGACTCCTATCACCAGCATTCATTCATCCCAGGCATTGGGCCGACTCCATCAACCCTGATCTAATCTCACAGGTCAATATGCTTCGGCTCCCTCACTCTTAGGGAACCCCAGTGACTCCTAACACCAGCATTCATTCATCCCAGGCATTGGGCCGACTCCATTAACCCTGATCTAATCTCTCAGGTCAACATGCTTCGGCTCCCTCACTCTTAGGGAACCCCAGTGACTCCTAACACCAGCATTCATTCATCCTAGGCATTGGGCCGACCCCTCAAACTTGATCTAATCTCACAGGTCAATATGCTTCGGCTCCCTCACTCTTAGGGAACCAGTGACTCCTATCACCAGCATTCATTCATCCCAGGCATTGGGCCGACTCCATCAACCCTGATCTAATCTCACAGGTCAATATGCTTCGGCTCCCTCACTCTTAGGGAACCCCAGTGACTCCTAACACCAGCATTCATTCATCCCAGGCATTGGGCCGACTCCATCAACCCTGATCTAATCTCTCAGGTCAACATGCTTCGGCTCCCTCACTCTTAGGGAACCCCAGTGACTCCTAACACCAGCATTCATTCATCCTAGGCATTGGGCCGACCCCTCAACCCTGATCTAATCTCTCAGGTCAATATGCTTCAGCTCCCTTACTCTTAGGGAACCACAGTGACTCCTAACACCAGCATTCATTCATCCCAAGCATTGGGCCGACCCCACAACCCTGATCTAATCTCTCAGGTCAATATGCTTCAGCTCCCTTACTCTTAGGGAACCCCTGTGACTCCTAACACCAGCATTCATTCATCCCAGGCATTGGGCCGACCCCTCATTCCTGATCTAATCTCTCAGGTCAATGTGCTTCGGCTTCCTCACTCTTAGGGAACCCCAGTGACTCCTAACACCAGCATTCATTCATCCCAGGCATTGGGCCGACCACTCAACCCTGATAAAATCTCTCAGGTCAATATGCTTTGGCTCCCTCACTCTTAGGGAACCCCAGTGACTCCTAACACCTGCATTCATTCATCACAGGCATTGGGCCGACCCCTCAACCCTGATCTAATTTCTCAGGTCAATGTGCTTCGGCTTCCTCACCCTTAGGGAACCCCAGTGACTCCTAACACCAGCATTCATTCATCCCAAGCATTGGGCCGACCCCTCAACCCTGATCTAATCTCTCAGGTCAATATGCTTCAGCTCCCTCACTCTTAGGGAACACCAGTGACTCCTAACACCAGCATTCATTCATCCCAGGCATTGGGCCGACCCCTCAACCTTGAACTAATCTCTCAGGTCAATATGCTTCGGCTGAGTCACTCTTAGGGAACCCCAGTGACTCCTAACACCAGCACTCATTCATCCCAAGCATTAGGCCGACCGCTCAACCCTGATCTAATCTCTCAGGTCAACATGCTTCGGCTCCTTCACTCTTAGGGAACCCCAGTGACTCCTAACACAAGCATTCATTCATCCCAGGCATTGGGCCGACCCCTCAACCCTGATCTAATCTCTCAGGTCAACATGCTTCGGCTCCCTCACTCTTAGGGAACCAGTGACTCCTAACACCAGCATTCATTCATCCCAAGCATTGGGCCGACCCCTCACCCTGATCTAATCTCTCAGGTCAACATGCTTCGGCTCCCTCACTCTTAGGGAACCCCAGTGACTCCTAACACCAGCATTCATTCATCCCAGGCATTGGGCCGACCCCTCAACACTGATCTAATCTCTCAGGTCAACATGCTTCGGCTCCCTCACTCTTAGGGAACCCCAGTGACTCCTAACACAAGCATTCATTCATCCCAAGCATTGGGCCGACCCCTCAACCCTGATCTAATCTCTCAGGTCAACATGCTTCGGCTCCCTCACTCTTAGGGAACCCCAGTGACTCCTAACACCAGCATTCATTCATCCCAGGCATTGGGCCGACCCCTCAACCCTGATCTAATCTCTCAGGTCAACATGCTTCGGCTCCCTCACTCTTAGGGAAGCCCAGTGACTCCTAACACCAGCATTCATTCATCCCAGGCATTGGGCCGACCCCTCAACCTTGATCTAATCTCTCAGGTCAATATGCTTCGGCTCCCTCACTCTTAGGGAACCCCAGTGAGTCCTAACACCAGCATTCATTCATCCCAGGCATTGGGCCGACCCCTCAACCTTGATCTAATCTCTCAGGTCAATATGCTTCGGCTCCCTCACTCTTAGGGAACCACAGTGACTCCTAACACCAGCATTCATTCATCCCAGGCATTGGGCCGACCCCTCAACCTTGATCTAATCTCTCAGGTCAATATGCTTCGGCTCCCTCACTCTTAGGGAACCCCAGTGACTCCTAACACCAGCATTCATTCATATCAAGCATTGGGCCGACCCCTCAACCTTGATCTAATCTCTCAGGTCAATATGATTCGGCTCCCTAACTCTTAGGGAACCCCAGTGACTCCTAACACCAGCATTCATTCATCCCAGGCATTGGGCCGACCACTCAACCGTGATCTAATCTCTCAGGTCAATATGCTTCGGCTCCCTCAATCTTAGGGAACCCCAGTGACTCCTAACACCAGCATTCATTCATCCCAGGCATTGGGCCGACCCCTCAACCTTGATCTAATCTCTCAGGTCAATATGCTTCGGCTCCCTCACTCTTAGGGAACCCCAGTGACTCCTACCACCAGCATTCATTCATCCCAGGCATTGGGCCGACCCCTCAACCCTGATCTAATCTCACAGGTCAATATGCTTCGGCTCCCTCACTCTTAGGGAACCCCAGTGACTCCTAACACCAGCATTCATTCATCCCAGGCATTGGGCCGCCCCTCAACCGTGATCTAATCTCTCAGGTCAATATGCTTCAGCTCCCTTACTCTTAGGGAACCCCTGTGACTCCTAACACCAGCATTCATTCATCCCAGGCATTGGGCCGACACCTCAACCCTGATCAAATCTCTCAGGTCAATATGCTTCGGCTCCCTCACTCTTAGGGAACCCCAGTGATTCCTAACACCAGCATTCATTCATCCCAGGCCGACACCTCAACCCTGATCTAATCTCTCAGGTCAATATGCTTCAGCTCCCTCACTCTTAGGGAACCAGTGACTCCTATCACCAGCATTCATTCATCCCAGGCATTGGGTCGACCACTCAACCCTGATCTAATCTCTCAGGTCAATATGCTTCGGCTCCCTTACTCTTAGGGAACCAGTGACTCCTAACACCAGCATTCATTCATCCCAGGCATTGGGCCGACCACTCAACCCTGATTTAATCTCTCAGGTCAATATGCTTCGGCTCCCTTACTCTTAGGGAACCAGTGACTCCTAACACCAGCATTCATTCATCCCAGTCATTGGGTCGACCACTCAACCTTGATCTAATCTCTCAGGTCAATATGCTTCGGCTCCCTTACTCTTAGGGAACCAGTGACTCCTAACACCAGCATTCATTAATCCCAGGCATTGGGCCGACCCCTCAACCCTGATCTAATCTCTCAGGTCAACATGCTTCGGCTCCCTCACTCTTAGGGAACCCCAGTGACTCCTAACACCAGCATTCATTCATCCCAGGCATTGGGTCGACCACTCAACCTTGATCTAATCTCTCAGGTCAATATGCTTCGGCTCCCTTACTCTTAGGGAACCAGTGACTCCTATCACCAGCATTCATTCATCCCAGGCATTGGGTCGACCACTCAACCCTGATTTAATCTCTCAGGTCAATATGCTTCGGCTCCCTTACTCTTAGGGAACCAGAGACTCCTAACACCAGCATTCATTCATCCCAGGCATTGGGCCGACCACTCAACCCTGATCTAATCTCTCAGGTCAATATGCTTCGGCTTCGTCACTCTTAGGGAACCCCAGTGACTCCTAACACCAGCATTCATTCATCCCAAGCATTGGGCCGACCCCTCAACCTTGATCTAATCTCTCAGGTCAATATGCTTCGGCTTCCTCACTCTTAGGGAACCCCAGTTACTCCTAACACCAGCATTCATTCATCCCAGGCATTGGGCCGACCGCTCAACCCTGATCTAATCTCTCAGGTCAATATGCTTCGGCTCCCTCACTCTTAGGGAACCCCAGTGACTCCTAACACCAGCATTCATTCATCCCAGGCATTGGGCGACCGCTCAACCCTGATCTAATCTCTCAGGTCAATATGCTTCGGCTTCCTCACTCTTAGGGAACCACAGTGACACCTAACACCAGCATTCATTCATCCCAAGCATTGGGCCGACCCCTCAACCTTGATCTAATCTCTCAGGTCAATATGCTTCGGCTCCCTCACTCTTAGGGAACCCCAGTGACTCATAACACCAGCATTCATTCATCCCAGGCATTGGGCCGACCGCTCAACCCTGATCTAATCTCTCAGGTCAATATGCTTCGGCTCCCTCACTCTTAGGGAACCGCAGTGACTCCTAACACCAGCATTCATTCATCCCAGGCATTGGGCCGACCCCTCAACCCTGATCTAATCTCTCAGGTCAATATGCTTCGGCTTCGTCACTCTTAGGGAACCCCAGTGACTCCTAACACCAGCATTCATTCATCCCAAGCATTGGGCCGACCCCTCAACCCTGATCTAATCTCTCAGGTCAACATGCTTCGGCTCCCTCACTCTTAGGGAACCCCAGTGACTCCTAACACCAGCATTCATTCATCCCAGGCATTGGGCCGACCCCTCAACCCTGATCTAATCTCTCAGGTCAACATGCTTCGGCTCCCTCACTCTTAGGGAACCCCAGTGACTCCTAACACCAGCATTCATTCATCCCAGGCATCGGGCCGACCCCTCACCCCTGATCTAATCTCTCAGGTCAATATGCTTCGGCTTGCTCACTATTAGGGAACCCCAGTGACTCCTAACACCAGCATTCATTCATCCCAAGCATTGGGCCGACCCCTCAACCCTGATCTAATCTCTCAGGTCAACATGCTTCGGCTCCCTCACTCTTAGGGAACCCCAGTGACTCCTAACACCAGCATTCATTCATCCCAGGCATTGGGCCGACCCCTCAGCCCTGATCTAATCTCTCAGGTCAACATGCTTCGGCTTCCTCACTCTTAGGGAACCCCAGTGACTCCTCACACCAGCATTCATTCATCCCAGGCATTGGGCCGACCCCTCAACCTTGATCTAATCTCTCAGGTCAATATGCTTCGGCTCCCTCACTCTTAGGGAACCCCAGTGACTCCTAACACCAGCAATCATTCATCCCAGGCATTGGGCCGATCCCTCAACCTTGATCTAAACTCTCAGGTCAATATGCTTCGGCTCCCTCACTCTTAGGGAACCCTAGTGACTCCTAACACCAGCATTCATTCATCCCAAGCATTGGGCCGACCCCTCAACCCTGATCTAATCTCTGAGGTCAATATGCTTCGGCTCCCTCACTCTTAGGGAACCCCAGTGACTCCTAACACCAGCATTCATTCATCCCAAGCATTGGGCCGACCCCTCAACCTTGATCTAATCTCTCAGGTCAATATGCTTCGGCTTCCTCACTCTTAGGGAACCAGTGACTCCTAACACCAGCATTCATTCATCCCAGGCATTGGGCCGACCCCTCAACCTTGATCTAATCTCTCAGGTCAATATGCTTCGGCTCCCTCACTCTTAGGGAACCCCAGTGACTCCTAACACCAGCATTCATTCATCCCAAGCATTGGGCCGACCCCTCAACCTTGATCTAATCTCTCAGGTCTATATGCTTCGGCTCCCTCACTCTTAGGGAACCCCAGTGACTCCTAACACCAGCATTCATTCATCCCAGGCATTGGGCCGAACCCTGAACCGTGATCTAATCTCTCAGGTCAATATGCTTCGGCTCCCTCAATCTTAGGGAACCCCAGTGACTCCTAACACCAGCATTCATTCATCCCAGGCATTGGGCCGACCCCTCAAACTTGATCTAATCTCTCAGGTTAATATGCTTCGGCTCCCTCACTCTTAGGGAACCCCAGTGACTCATAACACCAGCATTCATTCATCCCAGGCATTGGGCCGACCCCTCAACCGTGATCTAATCTCTCAGGTCAATATGCTTCGGCTCCCTCAATCTTAGGGAACCCCAGTGACTCCTAACACCAGCATTCATTCATCCCAGGCATTGGGCCGACCCCTCAACCTTGATCTAATCTCTCAGGTCAATATGTTTCCGCTCCCTCACTCTTAGGGAACCCCAGTGACTCCTAACACCAGCATTCATTCATCCCAGGCATTGGGCCGACCCCTCAAACCTGATCTAATCTCTCAGGTCAATATGCTTCGGCTCCCTCACTCTTAGGGAACCAGTGACTCCTATCAGCAGCATTCATTCATCCCAGGCATTGGGCCGACTCCATCAACCCTGATCTAATCTCACATGTCAATATGCTTCGGCTCCCTCACTCTTAGGGAACCCCAGTGACTCCTAACACCAGCATTCAATCATCCCAGGCATTGGGCCGACTCCATCAACCCTGATCTAATCTCTCAGGTCAACATGCTTCGGCTCCCTCACTCTTAGGGAACCCCAGTGACTCCTAACACCAGCATTCATTCATCCTAGGCATTGGGCCGACCCCTCAAACTTGATCTAATCTCACAGGTCAATATGCTTTGGCTCCCTCACTCTTAGGGAACCCCAGTGACTCCTAACACCAGCATTCATTCATCCCAGGCATTGGGCCGACTCCATCAACCCTGATCTAATTTCTCAGGTCAACATGCTTCGGCTCCCTCACTCGTAGGGAATCCCAGTGACTCCTAACACCAGCATTCATTCATCCTAGGCATTGGGCCGACCCCTCAACCCTGATCTAATCTCTCAGGTCAATATGCTTCAGCTCCCTTACTCTTAGGGAACCCCAGTGACTCCTAACACCAGCATTCATTCATCCCAGGCATTGGGCCGACCCCTCAACCCTGATCTAATCTCTCAGGTCAATATGCTTCGGCTCCCTCACTCTTAGGGAACCAGTGACTCCTATCAGCAGCATTCATTCATCCCAGGCATTGGGCCGACTCCATCAACCCTGATCTAATCTCACATGTCAATATGCTTCGGCTCCCTCACTCTTAGGGAACCCCAGTGACTCCTAACACCAGCATTCATTCATCCCAGGCATTGGGCCGACCCCTCAACCCTGATCTAATCTCTCAGGTCAATATGCTTCGGCTCCCTCACTCTTAGGGAACCAGTGACTCCTATCAGCAGCATTCATTCATCCCAGGCATTGGGCCGACTCCATCAACCCTGATCTAATCTCACATGTCAATATGCTTCGGCTCCCTCACTCTTAGGGAACCCCAGTGACTCCTAACACCAGCATTCAATCATCCCAGGCATTGGGCCGACTCCATCAACCCTGATCTAATCTCTCAGGTCAACATGCTTCGGCTCCCTCACTCTTAGGGAACCCCAGTGACTCCTAACACCAGCATTCATTCATCCTAGGCATTGGGCCGACCCCTCAAACTTGATCTAATCTCACAGGTCAATATGCTTTGGCTCCCTCACTCTTAGGGAACCCCAGTGACTCCTAACACCAGCATTCATTCATCCCAGGCATTGGGCCGACTCCACCAACCCTGATCTAATTTCTCAGGTCAACATGCTTCGGCTCCCTCACTCGTAGGGAATCCCAGTGACTCCTAACACCAGCATTCATTCATCCTAGGCATTGGGCCGACCCCTCAACCCTGATCTAATCTCTCAGGTCAATATGCTTCAGCTCCCTTACTCTTAGGGAACCCCAGTGACTCCTAACACCAGCATTCATTCATCCCAAGCATTGGGCCGACCCCTCAACCCTGATCTAATCTCTCAGGTCAATATGCTTCAGCTCCCTTACTCTTAGGGAACCCCTGTGACTCCTAACACCAGCATTCATTCATCCCAGGCATTGGGCCGACCCCTCATTCCTGATCTAATCTCTCAGGTCAATGTGCTTCGGCTTCCTCACTCTTAGGGAACCCCAGTGACTCCTAACACCAGCATTCATTCATCCCAGGCATTGGGCCGACCACTCAACCCTGATAAAATCTCTCAGGTCAATATGCTTGGGCTCCCTCACTCTTAGGGAACCCCAGTGACTCCTAACACCAGCATTCATTCATCCCAGGCATTGGGCCGACCCCTCAACCCTGATCTAATCTCTCAGGTCAATGTGCTTCGGCTTCCTCACCCTTAGGGAACCCCAGTGACTCCTAACACCAGCATTCATTCATCCCAAGCATTGGGCCGACCCCTCAACCCTGATCTAATCTCTCAGGTCAATATGCTTCGGCTCCCTCACTCTTAGGGAACCCCAGTGACTCCTAACACCAGCATTCATTCATCCGCAGCATTGGGCCGACCCCTCAACCTTGATCTAATCTCTCAGGTCAATATGCTTCGGCTTCCTCACTCTTAGGGAACCAGTGACTCCTAACACCAGCATTCATTCATCCCAGGCATTGGGCCGACCCCTCAACCTTGATCTAATCTCTCAGGTCAATATGCTTCGGCTCCCTCACTCTTAGGGAACCACAGTGACTCCTAACACCAGCATTCATTCATACCAAGCATTGGGCCGACTCCATCAACCTTGATCTAATCTCTCAGGTCTATATGCTTCGGCTCCCTCACTCTTAGGGAACCCCAGTGACTCCTAACACCAGCATTCATTCATCCCAGGCATTGTGCCGAACCCTCAACCGTGATCTAATCTCTCAGGTCAATATGCTTCGGCTCCCTCAATCTTAGGGAACCCCAGTGACTCCTAACACCAGCATTCATTCATCCCAGGCATTGGGCCGACCCCTCAAACTTGATCTAATCTCTCAGGTCAATATGCTTCGGCTCCCTCACTCTTAGGGAACCCCAGTGACTCATAACACCAGCATTCATTCATCCCAGGCATTGGACCGACCCCTCAACCGTGATCTAATCTCTCAGGTCAATATGCTTCGGCTCCCTCAATCTTAGGGAACCCCAGTGACTCCTAACACCAGCATTCATTCATCCCAGGCATTGGGCCGACCCCTCAACCTTGATCTAATCTCTCAGGTCAATATGCTTCGGCTCCCTCACCCTTAGGGAACCCCAGTGACTCCTAACACCAGCATTCATTCATCCCAGGCATTGGGCCGACCCCTCAACCCTGATCTAATCTCTCAGGTCAATATGCTTCGGCTCCCTCACTCTTAGGGAACCAGTGACTCCTATCACCAGCATTCATTCATCCCAGGCATTGGGCCGACTCCATCAACCCTGATCTAATCTCACAGGTCAATATGCTTCGGCTCCCTCACTCTTAGGGAACCCCAGTGACTCCTAACACCAGCATTCATTCATCCCAGGCATTGGGCCGACTCCATCAACCCTGATCTAATCTCTCAGGTCAACATGCTTCGGCTCCCTCACTCTTAGGGAACCCCAGTGACTCCTAACACCAGCATTCATTCATCCTAGGCATTGGGCCGACCCCTCAAATTTGATCTAATCTCACAGGTCAATATGCTTCGGCTCCCTCACTCTTAGGGAACCCCAGTGACTCCTAACACCAGCATTCATTCATCCCAGGCATTGGGCCGACTCCATCAACCCTGATCTAATCTCTCAGGTCAACATGCTTCGGCTCCCTCACTCTTAGGGAACCCCAGTGACTCCTAACACCAGCATTCATTCATCCTAGGCATTGGGCCGACCCCTCAACCCTGATCTAATCTCTCAGGTCAATATGCTTCAGCTCCCTTACTCTTAGGGAACCCCAGTGACTCCTAACACCAGCATTCATTCATCCCAAGCATTGGGCCGACCCCTCAACCCTGATCTAATCTCTCAGGTCAATATGCTTCAGCTCCCTTACTCTTAGGGAACCCCTGTGACTCCCAACACCAGCATTCATTCATCCCAGGCATTGGGCCGACCCCTCATTCCTGATCTAATCTCTCAGGTCAATGTGCTTCGGCTTCCTCACTCTTAGGGAACCCCAGTGACTCCTAACACCAGCATTCATTCATCCCAGGCATTGGGCCGACCACTCAACCCTGATAAAATCTCTCAGGTCAATATGCTTCGGCTCCCTCACTCTTAGGGAACCCCAGTGACTCCTAACACCAGCATTCATTCATCACAGGCATTGGGCCGACCCCTCAACCCTGATCTAATTTCTCAGGTCAATGTGCTTCGGCTTCCTCACCCTTAGGGAACCCCAGTGACTCCTAACACCAGCATTCATTCATCCCAAGCATTGGGCCGACCCCTCAACCCTGATCTAATCTCTCAGGTCAATATGCTTCAGCTCCCTCACTCTTAGGGAACACCAGTGACTCCTAACACCAGCATTCATTCATCCCAGGCATTGGGCCGACCCCTCAACCTTGAACTAATCTCTCAGGTCAATATGCTTCGGCTGAGTCACTCTTAGGGAACCCCAGTGCCTCCTAACACCAGCACTCATTCATCCCAAGCATTAGGCCGACCGCTCAACCCTGATCTAATCTCTCAGGTCAACATGCTTCGGCTCCCTCACTCTTAGGGAACCCCAGTGACTCCTAACACCAGCATTCATTCATCCCAGGCATTGGGCCGACCCCTCAACACTGATCTAATCTCTCAGGTCAACATGCTTCGGCTCCTTCACTCTTAGGGAACCCCAGTGACTCCTAACACAAGCATTCATTCATCCCAGGCATTGGGCCGACCCCTCAACCCTGATCTAATCTCTCAGGTCAACATGCTTCGGCTCCCTCACTCTTAGGGAACCAGTGACTCCTAACACCAGCATTCATTCATCCCAAGCATTGGGCCGACCCCTCACCCTGATCTAATCTCTCAGGTCAACATGCTTCGGCTCCCTCACTCTTAGGGAACCCCAGTGACTCCTAACACCAGCATTCATTCATCCCAGGCATTGGGCCGACCCCTCAACACTGATCTAATCTCTCAGGTCAACATGCTTCGGCTCCCTCACTCTTAGGGAACCCCAGTGACTCCTAACACCAGCATTCATTCATCCCAGGCATTGGGCCGACCCCTCAACCCTGATCTAATCTCTCAGGTCAACATGCTTCGGCTCCCTCACTCTTAGGGAAGCCCAGTGACTCCTAACACCAGCATTCATTCATCCCAGGCATTGGGCCGACCCCTCAACCTTGATCTAATCTCTCAGGTCAATATGCTTCGGCTCCCTCACTCTTAGGGAACCCCAGTGAGTCCTAACACCAGCATTCATTCATCCCAGGCATTGGGCCGACCCCTCAACCTTGATCTAATCTCTCAGGTCAATATGCTTCGGCTCCCTCACTCTTAGGGAACCACAGTGACTCCTAACACCAGCATTCATTCATCCCAGGCATTGGGCCGACCCCTCAACCTTGATCTAATCTCTCAGGTCAATATGCTTCGGCTCCCTCACTCTTAGGGAACCCCAGTGACTCCTAACACCAGCATTCATTCATATCAAGCATTGGGCCGACCCCTCAACCTTGATCTAATCTCTCAGGTCAATATGCTTCGGCTCCCTAACTCTTAGGGAACCCCAGTGACTCCTAACACCAGCATTCATTCATCCCAGGCATTGGGCCGACCACTCAACCGTGATCTAATCTCTCAGGTCAATATGCCTCGGCTCCCTCAATCTTAGGGAACCCCAGTGACTCCTAACACCAGCATTCATTCATCCCAGGCATTGGGCCGACCCCTCAACCTTGATCTAATCTCTCAGGTCAATATGCTTCGGCTCCCTCACTCTTAGGGAACCCCAGTGACTCCTACCACCAGCATTCATTCATCCCAGGCATTGGGCCGACCCCTCAACCCTGATCTAATCTCACAGGTCAATATGCTTCGGCTCCCTCACTCTTAGGGAACCCCAGTGACTCCTAACACCAGCATTCATTCATCCCAGGCATTGGGCCGCCCCTCAACCGTGATCTAATCTCTCAGGTCAATATGCTTCAGCTCCCTTACTCTTAGGGAACCCCTGTGACTCCTAACACCAGCATTCATTCATCCCAGGCATTGGGCCGACACCTCAACCCTGATCAAATCTCTCAGGTCAATATGCTTCGGCTCCCTCGCTCTTAGGGAACCCCAGTGATTCCTAACACCAGCATTCATTCATCCCAGGCCGACACCTCAACCCTGATCTAATCTCTCAGGTCAATATGCTTCAGCTCCCTCACTCTTAGGGAACCAGTGACTCCTATCACCAGCATTCATTCATCCCAGGCATTGGGTCGACCACTCAACCCTGATCTAATCTCTCAGGTCAATATGCTTCGGCTCCCTTACTCTTAGGGAACCAGTGACTCCTAACACCAGCATTCATTCATCCCAGGCATTGGGCCGACCACTCAACCCTGATTTAATCTCTCAGGTCAATATGCTTCGGCTCCCTTACTCTTAGGGAACCAGTGACTCCTAACACCAGCATTCATTCATCCCAGTCATTGGGTCGACCACTCAACCTTGATCTAATCTCTCAGGTCAATATGCTTCGGCTCCCTTACTCTTAGGGAACCAGTGACTCCTAACACCAGCATTCATTAATCCCAGGCATTGGGCCGACCCCTCAACCCTGATCTAATCTCTCAGGTCAACATGCTTCGGCTCCCTCACTCTTAGGGAACCCCAGTGACTCCTAACACCAGCATTCATTCATCCCAGGCATTGGGTCGACCACTCAACCTTGATCTAATCTCTCAGGTCAATATGCTTCGGCTCCCTTACTCTTAGGGAACCAGTGACTCCTATCACCAGCATTCATTCATCCCAGGCATTGGGTCGACCACTCAACCCTGATTTAATCTCTCAGGTCAATATGCTTCGGCTCCCTTACTCTTAGGGAACCAGAGACTCCTAACACCAGCATTCATTCATCCCAGGCATTGGGCCGACCACTCAACCCTGATCTAATCTCTCAGGTCAATATGCTTCGGCTTCGTCACTCTTAGGGAACCCCAGTGACTCCTAACACCAGCATTCATTCATCCCAAGCATTGGGCCGACCCCTCAACCTTGATCTAATCTCTCAGGTCAATATGCTTCGGCTTCCTCACTCTTAGGGAACCCCAGTTACTCCTAACACCAGCATTCATTCATCCCAGGCATTGGGCGACCGCTCAACCGTGATCTAATCTCTCAGGTCAATATGCTTCGGCTTCCTCACTCTTAGGGAACCCCAGTGACACCTAACACCAGCATTCATTCATCCCAAGCATTGGGCCGACCCCTCAACCTTGATCTAATCTCTCAGGTCAATATGCTTCGGCTACCTCACTCTTAGGGAACCCCAGTGACTCCTAACACCAGCATTCATTCATCCCAGGCATTGGGCCGACCGCTCAACCCTGATCTAATCTCTCAGGTCAAAATGCTTCGGCTCCCTCACTCTTAGGGAACCGCAGTGACTCCTAACACCAGCATTCATTCATCCCAGGCATTGGGCCGACCCCTCAACCCTGATCTAATCTCTCAGGTCAATATGCTTCGGCTTCGTCACTCTTAGGGAACCCCAGTGACTCCTAACACCAGCATTCATTCATCCCAAGCATTGGGCCGACCCCTCAACCCTGATCTAATCTCTCAGGTCAACATGCTTCGGCTCCCTCACTCTTAGGGAACCCCAGTGACTCCTAACACCAGCATTCATTCATCCCAGGCATTGGGCCGACCCCTCAACCCTGATCTAATCTCTCAGGTCAACATGCTTCGGCTCCCTCACTCTTAGGGAACCCCAGTGACTGCTAACACCAGCATTCATTCATCCCAGGCATCGGGCCGACCCCTCAACCCTGATCTAATCTCTCAGGTCAATATGCTTCGGCTTCCTCACTATTAGGGAACCCCAGTGACTCCTAACACCAGCATTCATTCATCCCAAGCATTGGGCCGACCCCTCAACCCTGATCTAATCTCTCAGGTCAACATGCTTCGGCTCCCTCACTCTTAGGGAACCCCAGTGACTCCTAACACCAGCATTCATTCATCCCAGGCATTGGGCCGACCCCTCAGCCCTGATCTAATCTCTCAGGTCAACATGCTTCGGCTCCCTCACTCTTAGGGAACCCCAGTGACTCCTCACACCAGCATTCATTCATCCCAGGCATTGGGCCGACCCCTCAACCTTGATCTAATCTCTCAGGTCAATATGCTTCGGCTCCCTCACTCTTAGGGAACCCCAGTGACTCCTAACACCAGCAATCATTCATCCCAGGCATTGCGCCGATCCCTCAACCTTGATCTAAACTCTCAGGTCAATATGCTTCGGCTCCCTCACTCTTAGGGAACCCTAGTGACTCCTAACACCAGCATTCATTCATCCCAAGCATTGGGCCGACCCCTCAACCCTGATCTAATCTCTCAGGTCAATATGCTTCGGCTCCCTCACTCTTAGGGAACCCCAGTGACTCCTAACACCAGCATTCATTCATCCCAAGCATTGGGCCGACCCCTCAACCTTGATCTAATCTCTCAGGTCAATATGCTTCGGCTTCCTCACTCTTAGGGAACCAGTGACTCCTAACACCAGCATTCATTCATCCCAGGCATTGGGCCGACCCCTCAACCTTGATCTAATCTCTCAGGTCAATATGCTTCGGCTCCCTCACTCTTAGGGAACCCCAGTGACTCCTAACACCAGCATTCATTCATCCCAAGCATTGGGCCGACCCCTCAACCTTGATCTAATCTCTCAGGTCTATATGCTTCGGCTCCCTCACTCTTAGGGAACACCAGTGACTCCTAACACCAGCATTCATTCATCCCAGGCATTGGGCCGAACCCTGAACCGTGATCTAATCTCTCAGGTCAATATGCTTCGGCTCCCTCAATCTTAGGGAACCCCAGTGACTCCTAACACCAGCATTCATTCATCCCAGGCATTGGGCCGACCCCTCAAACTTGATCTAATCTCTCAGGTCAATATGCTTCGGCTCCCTCACTCTTAGGGAACCCCAGTGACTCATAACACCAGCATTCATTCATCCCAGGCATTGGGCCGACCCCTCAACCGTGATCTAATCTCTCAGGTCAATATGCTTCGGCTCCCTCAATCTTAGGGAACCCCAGTGACTCCTAACACCAGCATTCATTCATCCCAGGCATTGGGCCGACCCCTCAACCTTGATCTAATCTCTCAGGTCAATATGTTTCCGCTCCCTCACTCTTAGGGAACCCCAGTGACTCCTAACACCAGCATTCATTCATCCCAGGCATTGGGCCGACCCCTCAACCCTGATCTAATCTCTCAGGTCAATATGCTTCGGCTCCCTCACTCTTAGGGAACCAGTGACTCCTATCACCAGCATTCATTCATCCCAGGCATTGGGCCGACTCCATCAACCCTGATCTAATCTCACATGTCAATATGCTTCGGCTCCCTCACTCTTAGGGAACCCCAGTGACTCCTAACACCAGCATTCAATCATCCCAGGCATTGGGCCGACTCCATCAACCCTGATCTAATCTCTCAGGTCAACATGCTTCGGCTCCCTCACTCTTAGGGAACCCCAGTGACTCCTAACACCAGCATTCATTCATCCTAGGCATTGGGCCGACCCCTCAAACTTGATCTAATCTCACAGGTCAATATGCTTCGGCTCCCTCACTCTTAGGGAACCCCAGTGACTCCTAACACCAGCATTCATTCATCCCAGGCATTGGGCCGACTCCATCAACCCTGATCTAATTTCTCAGGTCAACATGCTTTGGCTCCCTCACTCGTAGGGAATCCCAGTGACTCCTAACACCAGCATTCATTCATCCTAGGCATTGGGCCGACCCCTCAACCCTGATCTAATCTCTCAGGTCAATATGCTTCAGCTCCCTTACTCTTAGGGAACCCCAGTGACTCCTAACACCAGCATTCATTCATCCCAAGCATTGGGCCGACCCCTCAACCCTGATCTAATCTCTCAGGTCAATATGCTTCAGCTCCCTTACTCTTAGGGAACCCCTGTGACTCCTAACACCAGCATTCATTCATCCCAGGCATTGGGCCGACCCCTCATTCCTGATCTAATCTCTCAGGTCAATGTGCTTCGGCTTCCTCACTCTTAGGGAACCCCAGTGACTCCTAACACCAGCATTCATTCATCCCAGGCATTGGGCCGACCACTCAACCCTGATAAAATCTCTCAGGTCAATATGCTTCGGCTCCCTCACTCTTAGGGAATCCCAGTGACTCCTAACACCAGCATTCATTCATCCCAGGCATTGGGCCGACCCCTCAACCCTGATCTAATCTCTCAGGTCAATGTGCTTCGGCTTCCTCACCCTTAGGGAACCCCAGTGACTCCTAACACCAGCATTCATTCATCCCAAGCATTGGGCCGACCCCTCAACCCTGATCTAATCTCTCAGGTCAATATGCTTCAGCTCCCTCACTCTTAGGGAACACCAGTGACTCCTAACACCAGCATTCATTCATCCCAGGCATTGGGCCGACCCCTCAACCTTGAACTAATCTCTCAGGTCAATATGCTTCGGCTTCGTCACTCTTAGGGAACCCCAGTGACTCCTAACACCAGCACTCATTCATCCCAAGAATTAGGCCGACCCCTCAACCCTGATCTAATCTCTCAGGTCAACATGCTTCGGCTCCCTCACTCTTAGGGAACCCCAGTGACTCCTAACACCAGCATTCATTCATCCCAGGCATTGGGCCGACCCCTCAACACTGATCTAATCTCTCAGGTCAACATGCTTCGGCTCCCTCACACTTAGGGAACCCCAGTGACTCCTAACACCAGCATTCATTCATCCCAGGCATTGGGCCGACCCCTCAACCCTGATCTAATCTCTCAGGTCAACCTGCTTCGGCTCCGTCACTCTTAGGGAACCCCAGTGACTCCTAACACCAGCATTCATTCATCCCAGGCATTGGGCCGACCCCTCAACACTGATCTAATCTCTCAGGTCAACATGCTTCGGCTCCCTCACTCTTAGGGAACCCCAGTGACTCCTAACACAAGCATTCATTCATCCCAGGCATTGGGCCGACCCCTCAACCCTGATCTAATCTCTCAGGTCAACATGCTTCGGCTCCCTCACTCTTAGGGAACCAGTGACTCCTAAGACCAGCATTCATTCATCCCAGGCATTCGGCCGACCCCTCAACCCTGATCTAATCTCTCAGGTCAACATGCTTCGGCTCCCTCACTCTTAGGGAACCCCAGTGACTCCTAACACCAGCATTCATTCATCCCAGGCATTGGGCCGACCCCTCAACACTGATCTAATCTCTCAGGTCAACATGCTTCGGCTCCCTCACTCTTAGGGAACCCCAGTGACGCCTAACACAAGCATTCATTCATCCCAGGCATTGGGCCGACCCCTCAAACCTGATCTAATCTCTCAGGTCAACATGCTTCGGCTCCCTCACTCTTAGGGAACCAGTGACTCCTAACACCAGCATTCATTCATCCCAAGCATTGGGCCGACCCCTCAACCCTGATCTAATCTCTCAGGTCAACATGCTTCGGCTCCCTCACTCTTAGGGAACCCCAGTGACTCCTAACACCAGCATTCATTCATCCCAGGCATTGGGCCGACCCCTCAACCCTGATCTAATCTCTCAGGTCAACATGCTTCGGCTCCCTCACTCTTAGGGAAGCCCAGTGACTCCTAACACCAGCATTCATTCATCCCAGGCATTGGGCCGACCCCTCAACCCTGATCTAATCTCTCAGGTCAATATGCTTCGGCTCCCTCACTCTTAGGGAACCTCAGTGAGTCCTAACACCAGCATTCATTCATCCCAGGCATTGGGCCGACCCCTCAACCTTGATCTAATCTCTCAGGTCAATATGCTTCGGCTCCCTCACTCTTAGGGAACCCCAGTGACTCCAAACACCAGCATTCATTCATACCAAGCATTGGGCCGACCCCTCAACCTTGATCTAATCTCTCAGGTCAATATGCTTCGGCTCCCTCACTCTTAGGGAACCCCAGTGATTCCTAAAACCAGCACTCATTCATCCCAGGCATTGGGCCGACCCCTCAGCCCTGATCTAATCTCTCAGGTCAACATGCTTCGGCTCCCTCACTCTTAGGGAACCCCAGTGACTCCTAACACCAGCATTCATTCATCCCAGGCATTGGGCCGACCCCTCAACCTTGATCTAATCTCTCAGGTCAATATGCTTCGGCTCCCTCACTCTTAGGGAACCCCAGTGACTCCTAACACCAGCAATCATTCATACCAGGCATTGGGCCGATCCCTCAACCTTGATCTAATCTCTCAGGTCAATATGCTTCGGCTCCCTCACTCTTAGGGAACCCCAGTGACTCCTACCACCAGCATTCATTCATCCCAGGCATTGGGCCGACCCCTCAACCCTGATATAATCTCACAGGTCAATATGCTTCGGCTCCCTCACTCTTAGGGAACCCCAGTGACTCCTAACACCAGCATTCATTCATCCCAGGCATTGGGCCGCCCCTCAACCGTGATCTAATCTCTCAGGTCAATATGCTTCAGCTCCCTTACTCTTAGGGAACCCCTGTGACTCCTAACACCAGCATTCATTCATCCCAGGCATTGGGCCGACACCTCAACCCTGATCAAATCTCTCAGGTCAATATGCTTCGGCTCCCTCACTCTTAGGGAACCCCAGTGATTCCTAACACCAGCATTCATTCATCCCAGGCCGACACCTCAACCCTGATCTAATCTCTCAGGTCAATATGCTTCAGCTCCCTCACTCTTAGGGAACCAGTGACTCCTATCACCAGCATTCATTCATCCCAGGCATTGGGTCGACCACTCAACCCTGATCTAATCTCTCAGGTCAATATGCTTCGGCTCCCTTACTCTTAGGGAACCAGTGACTCCTAACACCAGCATTCATTCATCCCAGGCATTGGGCCGATCACTCAACCCTGATTTAATCTCTCAGGTCAATATGCTTCGGCTCCCTTACTCTTAGGGAACCAGTGACTCCTAACACCAGCATTCATTCATCCCAGTCATTGGGTCGACCACTCAACCTTGATCTAATCTCTCAGGTCAATATGCTTCGGCTCCCTTACTCTTAGGGAACCAGTGACTCCTAACACCAGCATTCATTAATCCCAGGCATTGGGCCGACCCCTCAACCCTGATCTAATCTCTCAGGTCAACATGCTTCGGCTCCCTCACTCTTAGGGAACCCCAGTGACTCCTAACACCAGCATTCATTCATCCCAGGCATTGGGTTGACCACTCAACCTTGATCTAATCTCTCAGGTCAATATGCTTCGGCTCCTTTACTCTTAGGGAACCAGTGACTCCTATCACCAGCATTCATTCATCCCAGGCATTGGGTCGACCACTCAACCCTGATTTAATCTCTCAGGTCAATATGCTTCGGCTCCCTTACTCTTAGGGAACCAGAGACTCCTAACACCAGCATTCATTCATCCCAGGCATTGGGCCGACCACTCAACCCTGATCTAATCTCTCAGGTCAATATGCTTCGGCTTCGTCACTCTTAGGGAACCCCAGTGACTCCTAACACCAGCATTCATTCATCCCAAGCATTGGGCCGACCCCTCAACCTTGATCTAATCTCTCAGGTCAATATGCTTCGGCTTCCTCACTCTTAGGGAACCCCAGTTACTCCTAACACCAGCATTCATTCATCCCAGGCATTGGGCGACCGCTCAACCCTGATCTAATCTCTCAGGTCAATATGCTTCGGCTTCCTCACTCTTAGGGAACCCCAGTGACACCTAACACCAGCATTCATTCATCCCAAGCATTGGGCCGACCCCTCAACCTTGATCTAATCTCTCAGGTCAATATGCTTCGGCTACCTCACTCTTAGGGAACCCCAGTGACTCCTAACACCAGCATTCATTCATCCCAGGCATTGGGCCGACCGCTCAACCCTGATCTAATCTCTCAGGTCAAAATGCTTCTGCTCCCTCACTCTTAGGGAACCGCAGTGACTCCTAACACCAGCATTCATTCATCCCAGGCATTGGGCCGACCCCTCAACCCTGATCTAATCTCTCAGGTCAATATGCTTCGGCTTCGTCACTCTTAGGGAACCCCAGTGACTCCTAACACCAGCATTCATTCATCCCAAGCATTGGGCCGACCCCTCAACCCTGATCTAATCTCTCAGGTCAACATGCTTCGGCTCCCTCACTCTTAGGGAACCCCAGTGACTCCTAACACCAGCATTCATTCATCCCAGGCATTGGGCCGACCCCTCAACCCTGATCTAATCTCTCAGGTCAACATGCTTCGGCTCCCTCACTCTTAGGGAACCCCAGTGACTCCTAACACCAGCATTCATTCATCCCAGGCATCGGGCCGACCCCTCAACCCTGATCTAATCTCTCAGGTCAATATGCTTCGGCTTCCTCACTATTAGGGAACCCCAGTGACTCCTAACACCAGCATTCATTCATCCCAAGCATTGGGCCGACCCCTCAACCCTGATCTAATCTCTCAGGTCAACATGCTTCGGCTCCCTCACTCTTAGGGAACCCCAGTGACTCCTAACACCAGCATTCATTCATTCCAGGCATTGGGCCGACCCCTCAGCCCTGATCTAATCTCTCAGGTCAACATGCTTCGGCTCCCTCACTCTTAGGGAACCCCAGTGACTCCTCACACCAGCATTCATTCATCCCAGGCATTGGGCCGACCCCTCAACCTTGATCTAATCTCTCAGGTCAATATGCTTCGGCTCCCTCACTCTTAGGGAACCCCAGTGACTCCTAACACCAGCAATCATTCATCCCAGGCATTGGGCCGATCCCTCAACCTTGATCTAAACTCTCAGGTCAATATGCTTCAGCTCCCTCACTCTTAGGGAACCCTAGTGACTCCTAACACCAGCATTCATTCATCCCAAGCATTGGGCCGACCCCTCAACCCTGATCTAATCTCTCAGGTCAATATGCTTCGGCTCCCTCACTCTTAGGGAACCCCAGTGACTCCTAACACCAGCATTCATTCATCCCAAGCATTGGGCCGACCCCTCAACCTTGATCTAATCTCTCAGGTCAATATGCTTCGGCTTCCTCACTCTTAGGGAACCAGTGACTCCTAACACCAGCATTCATTCATCCCAGGCATTGGGCCGACCCCTCAACCTTGATCTAATCTCTCAGGTCAATATGCTTCGGCTCCCTCACTCTTAGGGAACCCCAGTGACTCCTAACACCAGCATTCATTCATCCCAAGCATTGGGCCGACCCCTCAACCTTGATCTAATCTCTCAGGTCAATATGCTTCGGCTTCCTCACTCTTAGGGAACCAGTGACTCCTAACACCAGCATTCATTCATCCCAGGCATTGGGCCGACCCCTCAACCTTGATCTAATCTCTCAGGTCAATATGCTTCGGCTCCCTCACTCTTAGGGAACCCCAGTGACTCCTAACACCAGCATTCATTCATCCCAAGCATTGGGCCGACCCCTCAACCTTGATCTAATCTCTCAGGTCTATATGCTTCGGCTCCCTCACTCTTAGGGAACCCCAGTGACTCCTAACACCAGCATTCATTCATCCCAGGCATTGGGCCGAACCCTGAACCGTGATCTAATCTCTCAGGTCAATATGCTTCGGCTCCCTCAATCTTAGGGAACCCCAGTGACTCCTAACACCAGCATTCATTCATCCCAGGCATTGGGCCGACCCCTCAAACTTGATCTAATCTCTCAGGTCAATATGCTTCGGCTCCCTCACTCTTAGGGAAACCCAGTGACTCATAACACCAGCATTCATTCATCCCAGGCATTGGGCCGACCCCTCAACCCTGATCTAATCTCTCAGGTCAATATGCTTCGGCTCCCTCAATCTTAGGGAACCCCAGTGACTCCTAACACCAGCATTCATTCATCCCAGGCATTGGCCCGACCCCTCAACCTTGATCTAATCTCTCAGGTCAATATGTTTCCGCTCCCTCACTCTTAGGGAACCCTAGTGACTCCTAACACCAGCATTCATTCATCCCAGGCATTGGGCCGACCCCTCAACCCTGATCTAATCTCTCAGGTCAATATGCTTCGGCTCCCTCACTCTTAGGGAACCAGTGACTCCTATCACCAGCAATCATTCATCCCAGGCATTGGGCCGACTCCATCATCCCTGATCTAATCTCACATGTCAATATGCTTCGGCTCCCTCACTCTTAGGGAACCCCAGTGACTCCTAACACCAGCATTCAATCATCCCAGGCATTGGGCCGACTCCATCAACCCTGATCTAATCTCTCAGGTCAACATGCTTCGGCTCCCTCACTCTTAGGGAACCCCAGTGACTCCTAACACCAGCATTCATTCATCCTAGGCATTGGGCCGACCCCTCAAACTTGATCTAATCTCACAGGTCAATATGCTTCGGCTCCCTCACTCTTAGGGAACCCCAGTGACTCCTAACACCAGCATTCATTCATCCCAGGCATTGGGCCGACTCCATCAACCCTGATCTAATTTCTCAGGTCAACATGCTTCGGCTCCCTCACTCGTAGGGAATCCCAGTGACTCCTAACACCAGCATTCATTCATCCTAGGCATTGGGCCGACCCCTCAACCCTGATCTAATCTCTCAGGTCAATATGCTTCAGCTCCCTTACTCTTAGGGAACCCCAGTGACTCCTAACACCAGCATTCATTCATCCCAAGCATTGGGCCGACCCCTCAACCCTGATCTAATCTCTCAGCTCAATATGCTTCAGCTCCCTTACTCTTAGGGAACCCCTGTGACTCCTAACACCAGCATTCATTCATCCCAGGCATTGGGCCGACCCCTCATTCCTGATCTAATCTCTCAGGTCAATGTGCTTCGGCTTCCTCACTCTTAGGGAACCCCAGTGACTCCTAACACCAGCATTCATTCATCCCAGGCATTGGGCCGACCACTCAACCCTGATAAAATCTCTCAGGTCAATATGCTTCGGCTCCCTCACTCTTAGGGAACCCCAGTGACTCCTAACACCAGCATTCATTCATCCCAGGCATTGGGCCGACCCCTCAACCCTGATCTAATCTCTCAGGTCAATGTGCTTCGGCTTCCTCACCCTTAGGGAACCCCAGTGACTCCTAACACCAGCATTCATTCATCCCAAGCATTGGGCCGACCCCTCAACCCTGATCTAATCTCTCAGGTCAATATGCTTCAGCTCCCTCACTCTTAGGGAACACCAGTGACTCCTAACACCAGCATTCATTCATCCCAGGCATTGGGCCGACCCCTCAACCTTGAACTAATCTCTCAGGTCAATATGCTTCGGCTTCGTCACTCTTAGGGAACCCCAGTGACTCCTAACACCAGCACTCATTCATCCCAAGCATTAGGCCGACCCCTCAACCCTGATCTAATCTCTCAGGTCAACATGCTTCGGCTCCCTCACTCTTAGGGAACCCCAGTGACTCCTAACACCAGCATTCATTCATCCCAGGCATTGGGCCGACCCCTCAACACTGATCTAATCTCTCAGGTCAACATGCTTCGGCTCCCTCACACTTAGGGAACCCCAGTGACTCCTAACACCAGCATTCATTCATCCCAGGCATTGGGCCGACCCCTCAACCCTGATCTAATCTCTCAGGTCAACCTGCTTCGGCTCCCTCACTCTTAGGGAACCCCAGTGACTCCTAACACCAGCATTCATTCATCCCAGGCATTGGGCCGACCCCTCAACACTGATCTAATCTCTCAGGTCAACATGCTCTGGCTCCCTCACTCTTAGGGAACCCCAGTGACTCCTAACACAAGCATTCATTCATCCCAGGCATTGGGCCGACCCCTCAACCCTGATCTAATCTCTCAGGTCAACATGCTTCGGCTCCCTCACTCTTAGGGAACCAGTGACTCCTAAGACCAGCATTCATTCATCCCAGGCATTCGGCCGACCCCTCAACCCTGATCTAATCTCTCAGGTCAACATGCTTCGGCTCCCTCACTCTTAGGGAACCCCAGTGACTCCTAACACCAGCATTCATTCATCCCAGGCATTGGGCCGACCCCTCAACACTGATCTAATCTCTCAGGTCAACATGCTTCGGCTCCCTCACTCTTAGGGAACCCCAGTGACGCCTAACACAAGCATTCATTCATCCCAGGCATTGGGCCGACCCCTCAAACCTGATCTAATCTCTCAGGTCAACATGCTTCGGCTCCCTCACTCTTAGGGAACCAGTGACTCCTAACACCAGCATTCATTCATCCCAAGCATTGGGCCGACCCCTCAACCCTGATCTAATCTCTCAGGTCAACATGCTTCGGCTCCCTCACTCTTAGGGAACCCCAGTGACTCCTAACACCAGCATTCATTCATCCCAGGCATTGGGCCGACCCCTCAACCCTGATCTAATCTCTCAGGTCAACATGCTTCGGCTCCCTCACTCTTAGGGAAGCCCAGTGACTCCTAACACCAGCATTCATTCATCCCAGGCATTGGGCCGACCCCTCAACCCTGATCTAACCTCTCAGGTCAATATGCTTCGGCTCCCTCACTCTTAGGGAACCTCAGTGAGTCCTAACACCAGCATTCATTCATCCCAGGCATTGGGCCGACCCCTCAACCTTGATCTAATCTCTCAGGTCCATATGCTTCGGCTCCCTCACTCTTAGGGAACCCAGTGACTCCAAACACCAGCATTCATTCATACCAAGCATTGGGCCGACCCCTCAACCTTGATCTAATCTCTCAGGTCAATATGCTTCGGCTCCCTCACTCTTAGGGAACCCCAGTGATTCCTAACACCAGCACTCATTCATCCCAGGCATTGGGCCGACCCCTCAGCCCTGATCTAATCTCTCAGGTCAACATGCTTCGGCTCCCTCACTCTTAGGGAACCCCAGTGACTCCTAACACCAGCATTCATTCATCCCAGGCATTGGGCCGACCCCTCAACCTTGATCTAATCTCTCAGGTCAATATGCTTCGGCTCCCTCACTCTTAGGGAACCCCAGTGACTCCTAACACCAGCAATCATTCATACCAGGCATTGGGCCGATCCCTCAACCTTGATCTAATCTCTCAGGTCAATATGCTTCGGCTCCCTCACTCTTAGGGAACCCTAGTGACTCCTAACGCCAGCATTCATTCATCCCAAGCATTGGGCCGACCCCTCAACCCTGATCTAATCTCTCAGGTCAATATGCTTCGGCTCCTCACTCTTAGGGAACCCCAGTGACTCCTAACACCAGCATTCATTCATCCCAGGCATTGGGCCGACCCCTCAACCTTGATCTAATCTCTCAGGTCAATATGCTTCGGCTCCCTCACTCTTAGGGAACCCCAGTGACTCCTAACACCAGCATTCATTCATCCCAAGCATTGGGCCGACCCCTCAACCTTGATCTAATCTCTCAGGTCTATATGCTTCGGCTCCCTCACTCTTAGGGAACCCCAGTGACTCCTAACACCAGCATTCAGTCATCCCAGGCATTGGGCCGAACCCTCAACCGTGATCTAATCTCTCAGGTCAATATGCTTCGGCTCCCTCAATCGTAGGGAGCCCCAGTGACTCCTAACACCAGCATTCATTCATCCCAGGCATTGGGCCGACCCCTCAAACTTGATCTAATCTCTCAGGTCAATATGCTTCGGCTCCCTCACTCTTAGGGAACCCCAGTGACTCATAACACCAGCATTCATTCATCCCAGGCATTGGGCCGACCCCTCAACCGTGATCTAATCTCTCAGGTCAATATGCTTCGGCTCCCTCAATCTTAGGGAACCCCAGTGACTCCTAACACCAGCATTCATTCATCCCAGGCATTGGGCCGACCCCTCAACCTTGATCTAATCTCTCAGGTCAATATGTTTCCGCTCCCTCACTCTTAGGGAACCCCAGTGACTCCTAACACCAGCATTCATTCATCCCAGGCATTGGGCCGACCCCTCAACCCTGATCTAATCTCTCAGGTCAATATGCTTCGGCTCCCTCACTCTTAGGGAACCAGTGACTCCTATCACCAGCATTCATTCATCCCAGGCATTGGGCCGACTCCATCAACCCTGATCTAATCTCACAGGTCAATATGCTTCGGCTCCCTCACTCTTAGGGAACCCCAGTGACTCCTAACACCAGCATTCAATCATCCCAGGCATTGGGCCGACTCCATCAACCCTGATCTAATCTCTCAGGTCAACATGCTTCGGCTCCCTCACTCTTAGGGAACCCCAGTGACTCCTAACACCAGCATTCATTCATCCTAGGCATTGGGCCGACCCCTCAAACTTGATCTAATCTCACAGGTTAATATGCTTCGGCTCCCTCACTCTTAGGGAACCCCAGTGACTCCTAACACCAGCATTCATTCATCCCAGGCATTGGGCCGACTCCATCAACCCTGATCTAATTTCTCAGGTCAACATGCTTCGGCTCCCTCACTCTTAGGGAATCCCAGTGACTCCTAACACCAGCATTCATTCGTCCTAGGCATTGGGCCGACCCCTCAACCCTGATCTAATCTCTCAGGTCAATATGCTTCAGCTCCCTTACTCTTAGGGAACCCCAGTGACTCCTAACACCAGCATTCATTCATCCCAAGCATTGGGCCGACCCCTCAACCCTGATCTAATCTCTCAGGTCAATATGCTTCAGCTCCCTTACTCTTAGGGAACCCCTGTGACTCCTAACACCAGCATTCATTCATCCCAGGCATTGGGCCGACCCCTCATTCCTGATCTAATCTCTCAGGTCAATGTGCTTCGGCTTCCTCACTCTTAGGGAACCCCAGTGACTCCTAACACCAGCATTCAATCATCCCAGGCATTGGGCCGACTCCATCAACCCTGTTCTAATCTCTCAGGTCAACATGCTTCGGCTCCCTCACTCTTAGGGAACCCCAGTGACTCCTAACACCAGCATTCATTCATCCTAGGCATTGGGCCGACCCCTCAAACTTGATCTAATCTCACAGGTCAATATGCTTCGGCTCCCTCACTCTTAGGGAACCCCAGTGACTCCTAACACCAGCATTCATTCATCCCAGGCATTGGGCCGACTCCATCAACCCTGATCTAATTTCTCAGGTCAACATGCTTCGGCTCCCTCACTCGTGGGGAATCCCAGTGACTCCTAACACCAGCATTCATTCATCCTAGGCATTGGGCCGACCCCTCAACCCTGATCTAATCTCTCAGGTCAATATGCTTCAGCTCCCTTACTCTTAGGGAACCCCAGTGACTCCTAACACCAGCATTCATTCATCCCAAGCATTGGGCCGACCCCTCAACCCTGATCTAATCTCTCAGGTCAATATGCTTCAGCTCCCTTACTCTTAGGGAACCCCTGTGACTCCTAACACCAGCATTCATTCATCCCAGGCATTGGGCCGACCCCTCATTCCTGATCTAATCTCTCAGGTCAATGTGCTTCGGCTTCCTCACTCTTAGGGAACCCCAGTGACTCCTAACACCAGCATTCATTCATCCCAGGCATTGGGCCGACCACTCAACCCTGATAAAATCTCTCAGGTCAATATGCTTCGGCTCCCTCACTCTTAGGGAACCCCAGTGACTCCTAACACCAGCATTCATTCATCCCAGGCATTGGGCCGACCCCTCAACCCTGATCTAATCTCTCAGGTCAATGTGCTTCGGCTTCCTCACCCTTAGGGAACCCCAGTGACTCCTAACACCAGCATTCATTCATCCCAAGCATTGGGCCGACCCCTCAACCCTGATCTAATCTCTCAGGTCAATATGCTTCAGCTCCCTCACTCTTAGGGAACACCAGTGACTCCTAACACCAGCATTCATTCATCCCAGGCATTGGGCCGACCCCTCAACCTTGAACTAATCTCTCAGGTCAATATGCTTATGCTTCGTCACTCTTAGGGAACCCCAGTGACTCCTAACACCAGCACTCATTCATCCCAAGCATTAGGCCGACCCCTCAACCCTGATCTAATCTCTCAGGTCAACATGCTTCGGCTCCCTCACTCTTAGGGAACCCCAGTGACTCCTAACACAGCATTCATTCATCCCAGGCATTGGGCCGACCCCTCAACACTGATCTAATCTCTCAGGTCAACATGCTTCGGCTCCCTCACACTTAGGGAACCCCAGTGACTCCTAACACCAGCATTCATTCATCCCAGGCATTGGGCCGACCCCTCAACCCTGATCTAATCTCTCAGGTCAACCTGCTTCGGCTCCCTCACTCTTAGGGAACCCCAGTGACTCCTAACACCAGCATTCATTCATCCCAGGCATTGGGCCGACCCCTCAACACTGATCTAATCTCTCAGGTCAACATGCTTCGGCTCCCTCACTCTTAGGGAACCCCAGTGACTCCTAACACAAGCATTCATTCATCCCAGGCATTGGGCCGATCCCTCAACCCTGATCTAATCTCTCAGGTCAACATGCTTCGGCTCCCTCACTCTTAGGGAACCAGTGACTCCTAAGACCAGCATTCATTCATCCCAGGCATTCGGCCGACCCCTCAACCCTGATCTAATCTCTCAGGTCAACATGCTTCGGCTCCCTCACTCTTAGGGAACCCCAGTGACTCCTAACACCAGCATTCATTCATCCCAGGCATTGGGCCGACCCCTCAACACTGATCTAATCTCTCAGGTCAACATGCTTCGGCTCCCTCACTCTTAGGGAACCCCAGTGACGCCTAACACAAGCATTCATTCATCCCAGGCATTGGGCCGACCCCTCAAACCTGATCTAATCTCTCAGGTCAACATGCTTCGGCTCCCTCACTCTTAGGGAACCAGTGACTCCTAACACCAGCATTCATTCATCCCAAGCATTGGGCCGACCCCTCAACCCTGATCTAATCTCTCAGGTCAACATGCTTCGGCTCCCTCACTCTTAGGGAACCCCAGTGACTCCTAACACCAGCATTCATTCATCCCAGGCATTGGGCCGACCCCTCAACCCTGATCTAATCTCTCAGGTCAACATGCTTCGGCTCCCTCACTCTTAGGGAAGCCCAGTGACTCCTAACACCAGCATTCATTCATCCCAGGCATTGGGCCGACCCCTCAACCCTGATCTAACCTCTCAGGTCAATATGCTTCGGCTCCCTCACTCTTAGGGAACCTCAGTGAGTCCTAACACCAGCATTCATTCATCCCAGGCATTGGGCCGACCCCTCAACCTTGATCTAATCTCTCAGGTCCATATGCTTCGGCTTCCTCACTCTTAGGGAACCCCAGTGACTCCAAACACCAGCATTCATTCATACCAAGCATTGGGCCGACCCCTCAACCTTGATCTAATCTCTCAGGTCAATATGCTTCGGCTCCCTCACTCTTAGGGAACCCCAGTGATTCCTAACACCAGCACTCATTCATCCCAGGCATTGGGCCGACCCCTCAGCCCTGATCTAATCTCTCAGGTCAACATGCTTCGGCTCCCTCACTCTTAGGGAACCCCAGTGACTCCTAACACCAGCATTCATTCATCCCAGGCATTGGGCCGACCCCTCAACCTTGATCTAATCTCTCAGGTCAATATGCTTCGGCTCCCTCACTCTTAGGGAACCCCAGTGACTCCTAACACCAGCAATCATTCATACCAGGCATTGGGCCGATCCCTCAACCTTGATCTAATCTCTCAGGTCAATATGCTTCGGCTCCCTCACTCTTAGGGAACCCTAGTGACTCCTAACACCAGCATTCATTCATCCCAAGCATTGGGCCGACCCCTCAACCCTGATCTAATCTCTCAGGTCAATATGCTTCGGCTCCTCACTCTTAGGGAACCCCAGTGACTCCTAACACCAGCATTCATTCATCCCAGGCATTGGGCCGACCCCTCAACCTTGATCTAATCTCTCAGGTCAATATGCTTCGGCTCCCTCACTCTTAGGGAACCCCAGTGACTCCTAACACCAGCATTCATTCATCCCAAGCATTGGGCCGACCCCTCAACCTTGATCTAATCTCTCAGGTCTATATGCTTCGGCTCCCTCACTCTTAGGGAACCCCAGTGACTCCTAACACCAGCATTCAGTCATCCCAGGCATTGGGCCGAACCCTCAACCGTGATCTAATCTCTCAGGTCAATATGCTTCGGCTCCCTCAATCTTAGGGAGCCCCAGTGACTCCTAACACCAGCATTCATTCATCCCAGGCATTGGGCCGACCCCTCAAACTTGATCTAATCTCTCAGGTCAATATGCTTCGGCTCCCTTACTCTTAGGGAACCCCAGTGACTCATAACACCAGCATTCATTCATCCCAGGCATTGGGCCGACCCCTCAACCGTGATCTAATCTCTCAGGTCAATATGCTTCGGCTCCCTCAATCTTAGGGAACCCCAGTGACTCCTAACACCAGCATTCATTCATCCCAGGCATTGGGCCGACCGCTCAACCTTGATCTAATCTCTCAGGTCAATATGTTTCCGCTCCCTCACTCTTAGGGAACCCCAGTGACTCCTAACACCAGCATTCATTCATCCCAGGCATTGGGCCGACCCCTCAACCCTGATCTAATCTCTCAGGTCAATATGCTTCGGCTCCCTCACTCTTAGGGAACCAGTGACTCCTATCACCAGCATTCATTCATCCCAGGCATTGGGCCGACTCCATCAACCCTGATCTAATCTCACAGGTCAATATGCTTCGGCTCCCTCACTCTTAGGGAACCCCAGTGACTCCTAACACCAGCATTCAATCATCCCAGGCATTGGGCCGACTCCATCAACCCTGATCTAATCTCTCAGGTCAACATGCTTCGGCTCCCTCACTCTTAGGGAACCCCAGTGACTCCTAACACCAGCATTCATTCATCCTAGGCATTGGGCCGACCCCTCAAACTTGATCTAATCTCACAGGTTAATATGCTTCGGCTCCCTCACTCTTAGGGAACCCCAGTGACTCCTAACACCAGCATTCATTCATCCCAGGCATTGGGCCGACTCCATCAACCCTGATCTAATTTCTCAGGTCAACATGCTTCGGCTCCCTCACTCTTAGGGAATCCCAGTGACTCCTAACACCAGCATTCATTCATCCTAGGCATTGGGCCGACCCCTCAACCCTGATCTAATCTCTCAGGTCAATATGCTTCAGCTCCCTTACTCTTAGGGAACCCCAGTGACTCCTAACACCAGCATTCATTCATCCCAAGCATTGGGCCGACCCCTCAACCCTGATCTAATCTCTCAGGTCAATATGCTTCAGCTCCCTTACTCTTAGGGAACCCCTGTGACTCCTAACACCAGCATTCATTCATCCCAGGCATTGGGCCGACCCCTCATTCCTGATCTAATCTCTCAGGTCAATGTGCTTCGGCTTCCTCACTCTTAGGGAACCCCAGTGACTCCTAACACCAGCATTCATTCATCCCAGGCATTGGGCCGACCACTCAACCCTGATAAAATCTCTCAGGTCAATATGCTTCGGCTCCCTCACTCTTAGGGAACCCCAGTGACTCCTAACACCAGCATTCATTCATCCCAGGCATTGGGCCGACCCCTCATCCCTGATCTAATCTCTCAGGTCAATGTGCTTCGGCTTCCTCACCCTTAGGGAACCCCAGTGACTCCTAACACCAGCATTCATTCATCCCAAGCATTGGGCCGACCCCTCAACCCTGATCTAATCTCTCAGGTCAATATGCTTCAGCTCCCTCACTCTTAGGGAACACCAGTGACTCCTAACACCAGCATTCATTCATCCCAGGCATTGGGCCGACCCCTCAACCTTGAACTAATCTCTCAGGTCAATATGCTTCGGCTTCGTCACTCTTAGGGAACCCCAGTGACTCCTAACACCAGCACTCATTCATCCCAAGCATTAGGCCGACCCCTCAACCCTGATCTAATCTCTCAGGTCAACATGCTTCGGCTCCCTCTCTCTTAGGGAACCCCAGTGACTCCTAACACCAGCATTCATTCATCCCAGGCATTGGGCCGACCCCTCAACACTGATCTAATCTCTCAGGTCAACATGCTTCGGCTCCCTCACACTTAGGGAACCCCAGTGACTCCTAACACCAGCATTCATTCATCCCAGGCATTGGGCCGACCCCTCAACCCTGATCTAATCTCTCAGGTCAACCTGCTTCGGCTCCCTCACTCTTAGGGAACCCCAGTGACTCCTAACACCAGCATTCATTCATCCCAGGCATTGGGCCGACCCCTCAACACTGATCTAATCTCTCAGGTCAACATGCTTCGGCTCCCTCACTCTTAGGGAACCCCAGTGACTCCTAACACAAGCATTCATTCATCCCAGGCATCGGGCCGACCCCTCAACCCTGATCTAATCTCTCAGGTCAACATGCTTCGGCTCCCTCACTCTTAGGGAACCAGTGACTCCTAAGACCAGCATTCATTCATCCCAGGCATTCGGCCGACCCCTCAACCCTGATCTAATCTCTCAGGTCAACATGCTTCGGCTCCCTCACTCTTAGGGAACCCCAGTGACTCCTAACACCAGCATTCATTCATCCCAGGCATTGGGCCGACCCCTCAACACTGATCTAATCTCTCAGGTCAACATGCTTCGGCTCCCTCACTCTTAGGGAACCCCAGTGACGCCTAACACAAGCATTCATTCATCCCAGGCATTGGGCCGACCCCTCAAACCTGATCTAATCTCTCAGGTCAACATGCTTCGGCTCCCTCACTCTTAGGGAACCAGTGACTCCTAACACCAGCATTCATTCATCCCAAGCATTGGGCCGACCCCTCAACCCTGATCTAATCTCTCAGGTCAACATGCTTCGGCTCCCTCACTCTTAGGGAACCCCAGTGACTCCTAACACCAGCATTCATTCATCCCAGGCATTGGGCCGACCCCTCAACCCTGATCTAATCTCTCAGGTCAACATGCTTCGGCTCCCTCACTCTTAGGGAAGCCCAGTGACTCCTAACACCAGCATTCATTCATCCCAGGTATTGGGCCGACCCCTCAACCCTGATCTAATCTCTCAGGTCAATATGCTTCGGCTCCCTCACTCTTAGGGAACCTCAGTGAGTCCTAACACCAGCATTCATTCATCCCAGGCATTGGGCCGACCCCTCAACCTTGATCTAATCTCTCAGGTCAATATGCTTCGGCTCCCTCACTCTTAGGGAACCCCAGTGACTCCTAACACCAGCATTCATTCATACCAAGCATTGGGCCGACCCCTCAACCTTGATCTAATCTCTCAGGTCAATATGCTTCGGCTCCCTCACTCTTAGGGAACCCCAGTGATTCCTAACACCAGCACTCATTCATCCCAGGCATTGGGCCGACCCCTCAGCCCTGATCTAATCTCTCAGGTCAACATGCTTCGGCTCCCTCACTCTTAGGGAACCCCAGTGACTCCTAACACCAGCATTCATTCATCCCAGGTATTGGGCCGACCCCTCAACCTTGATCTAATCTCTCAGGTCAATATGCTTCGGCTCCCTCACTCTTAGGGAACCCCAGTGACTCCTAACACCAGCAATCATTCATCCCAGGCATTGGGCCGATCCCTCAACCTTGATCTAATCTCTCAGGTCAATATGCTTCGGCTCACTCACTCTTAGGGAACCCTAGTGACTCCTAACACCAGCATTCATTCATCCCAAGCATTGGGCCGACCCCTCAACCCTGATCTAATCTCTCAGGTCAATATGCTTCGGCTCCTCACTCTTAGGGAACCCCAGTGACTCCTAACACCAGCATTCATTCATCCCAAGCATTGGGCCGACCCCTCAACCTTGATCTAATCTCTCAGGTCAATATGCTTCGGCTTCCTCACTCTTAGGGAACCAGTGACTCCTAACACCAGCATTCATTCATCCCAGGCATTGGGCCGACCCCTCAACCTTGATCTAATCTCTCAGGTCAATATGCTTCGGCTCCCTCACTCTTAGGGAACCCCAGTGACTCCTAACACCAGCATTCATTCATCCCAAGCATTGGGCCGACCCCTCAACCTTGATCTAATCTCTCAGGTCTATATGCTTCGGCTCCCTCACTCTTAGGGAACCCCAGTGACTCCTAACACCAGCATTCAGTCATCCCAGGCATTGGGCCGAACCCTCAACCGTGATCTAATCTCTCAGGTCAATATGCTTCGGCTCCCTCAATCTTAGGGAGCCCCAGTGACTCCTAACACCAGCATTCATTCATCCCAGGAATTGGGCCGACCCCTCAAACTTGATCTAATCTCTCAGGTCAATATGCTTCGGCTCCCTCACTCTTAGGGAACCCCAGTGACTCATAACACCAGCATTCATTCATCCCAGGCATTGGGCCGACCCCTCAACCGTGATCTAATCTCTCAGGTCAATATGCTTCGGCTCCCTCAATCTTAGGGAACCCCAGTGACTCCTAACACCAGCATTCATTCATCCCAGGCATTGGGCCGACCCCTCAACCTTGATCTAATCTCTCAGGTCAATATGATTCCGCTCCCTCACTCTTAGGGAACCCCAGTGACTCCTAACACCAGCATTCATTCATCCCAGGCATTGGGCCGACCCCTCAACCCTGATCTAATCTCTCAGGTCAATATGCTTCGGCTCCCTCACTCTTAGGGAACCAGTGACTCCTATCACCAGCATTCATTCATCCCAGGCATTGGGCCGACTCCATCAACCCTGATCTAATCTCACAGGTCAATATGCTTCGGCTCCCTCACTCTTAGGGAACCCCAGTGACTCCTAACACCAGCATTCAATCATCCCAGGCATTGGGCCGACTCCATCAACCCTGATCTAATCTCTCAGGTCAACATGCTTCGGCTCCCTCACTCTTAGGGAACCCCAGTGACTCCTAACACCAGCATTCATTCATCCTAGGCATTGGGCCGACCCCTCAAACTTGATCTAATCTCACAGGTCAATATGCTTCGGCTCCCTCACTCTTAGGGAACCCCAGTGACTCCTAACACCAGCATTCATTCATCCCAGGCATTGGGCCGACTCCATCAACCCTGATCTAATTTCTCAGGTCAACATGCTTCGGCTCCCTCACTCTTAGGGAATCCCAGTGACTCCTAACACCAGCATTCATTCATCCTAGGCATTGGGCCGACCCCTCAACCCTGATCTAATCTCTCAGGTCAATATGCTTCAGCTCCCTTACTCTTAGGGAACCCCAGTGACTCCTAACACCAGCATTCATTCATCCCAAGCATTGGGCCGACCCCTCAACCCTGATCTAATCTCTCAGGTCAATATGCTTCAGCTCCCTTACTCTTAGGGAACCCCTGTGACTCCTAACACCAGCATTCATTCATCCCAGGCATTGGGCCGACCCCTCATTCCTGATCTAATCTCTCAGGTCAATGTGCTTCGGCTTCCTCACTCTTAGGGAACCCCAGTGACTCCTAACATCAGCATTCATTCATCCCAGGCATTGGGCCGACCACTCAACCCTGATAAAATCTCTCAGGTCAATATGCTTCGGCTCCCTCACTCTTAGGGAACCCCAGTGACTCCTAACACCAGCATTCATTCATCCCAGGCATTGGGCCGACCCCTCAACCCTGATCTAATCTCTCAGGTCAATGTGCTTCGGCTTCCTCACACTTAGGGAACCCCAGTGACTCCTAACACCAGCATTCATTCATCCCAAGCATTGGGCCGACCCCTCAACCCTGATCTAATCTCTCAGGTCAATATGCTTCAGCTCCCTCACTCTTAGGGAACACCAGTGACTCCTAACACCAGCATTCATTCATCCCAGGCATTGGGCCGACCGCTCAACCTTGAACTAATCTCTCAGGTCAATATGCTTCGGCTTCGTCACTCTTAGGGAACCCCAGTGACTCCTAACACCAGCACTCATTCATCCCAAGCATTAGGCCGACACCTCAACCCTGATCTAATCTCTCAGGTCAACATGCTTCGGCTCCCTCACTCTTAGGGAACCCCAGTGACTCCTAACACCAGCATTCATTCATCCCAGGCATTGGGCCGACCCCTCAACACTGATCTAATCTCTCAGGTCAACATGCTTCGGCTCCCTCACACCTAGGGAACCCCAGTGACTCCTAACACCAGCATTCATTCATCCCAGGCATTGGGCCGACCCCTCAACACTGATCTAATCTCTCAGGTCAACCTGCTTCGGCTCCCTCACTCTTAGGGAACCCCAGTGACTCCTAACACCAGCATTCATTCATCCCAGGCATTGGGCCGACCCCTCAACACTGATCTAATCTCTCAGGTCAACATGCTTCGGCTCCCTCACTCTTAGGGAACCCCAGTGACTCCTAACACAAGCATTCATTCATCCCAGGCATTGGGCCGACCCCTCAACCCTGATCTAATCTCTCAGGTCAACATGCTTCGGCTCCCTCACTCTTAGGGAACCAGTGACTCCTAAGACCAGCATTCATTCATCCCAGGCATTCGGCCGACCCCTCAACCCTGATCTAATCTCTCAGGTCAACATGCTTCGGCTCCCTCACTCTTAGGGAACCCCAGTGACTCCTAACACCAGCATTCATTCATCCCAGGCATTGGGCCGACCCCTCAACACTGATCTAATCTCTCAGGTCAACATGCTTCGGCTCCCTCACTCTTAGGGAACCCCAGTGACGCCTAACACAAGCATTCATTCATCCCAGGCATTGGGCCGACCCCTCAAACCTGATCTAATCTCTCAGGTCAACATGCTTCGGCTCCCTCACTCTTAGGGAACCAGTGACTCCTAACACCAGCATTCATTCATCCCAAGCATTGGGCCGACCCCTGAACCCTGATCTAATCTCTCAGGTCAACATGCTTCGGCTCCCTCACTCTTAGGGAACCCCAGTGACTCCTAACACCAGCATTCATTCATCCCAGGCATTGGGCCGACCCCTCAGCCCTGATCTAATCTCTCAGGTCAATATGCTTCGGCTCCCTCACTCTTAGGGAACCTCAGTGAGTCCTAACACCAGCATTCATTCATCCCAGGCATTGGGCCGACCCCTCAACCTTGATCTAATCTCTCAGGTCAATATGCTTCGGCTCCCTCACTCTTAGGGAACCCCAGTGACTCCTAACACCAGCATTCATTCATACCAAGCATTGGGCCGACCCCTCAACCTTGATCTAATCTCTCAGGTCAATATGCTTCGGCTCCCTCACTCTTAGGGAACCCCAGTGATTCCTAACACCAGCACTCATTCATCCCAAGCATTGGGCCGACCCCTCAAACCTGATCTAATCTCTCAGGTCAATATGCTTCGGCTCCCTCACTCTTAGGGAACCAGTGACTTCTAACACCAGCATTCATTCATCCCAAGCATTAAGCCGACCCCTCAACCCCGATCTAATCTCTCAGGTCAATATGCTTCGGCTCCCTAACTCTTAGGGAACCCCAGTGACTCCTAACACCAGCATTCATTCATCCCAGGCATTGAGCCGACCACTCAACCGTGATCTAATCTCTCAGGTCAATATGCTTCGGCTCCCTCAATCTTAGGGAACCCCAGTGACTCCTAACACCAGCATTCATTCATCCCAGGCATTGGGCCGACCCCTCAACCCTGATTTAATCTCACAGGTCAATATGCTTCGGCTCCCTCACTCTTAGGGAACCCCAGTGACTCCTAACACCAGCATTCATTCATCCCAGGCATTGGGCCGCCCCTCAACCGTGATCTAATCTCTCAGGTCAATATGCTTAAGCTTCCTCACTCTTGCGGAACCCCAGTGACTCTTAACACCAGCATTCATTCATCCCAGGCATTGGGCCGACCCCTCAACCCTGATCTAATCTCTCAGGTCAATATGCTTCAGCTCCCTTACTCTTAGGGAACCCCAGTGACTCCTAACACCAGCATTCATTCATCCCAAGCATTGGCCCGACCCCTCATCCCTGATCTAATCTCTCAGGTCAATATGCTTCGGCTCCCTCACTCTTAGGGAACCCCAGTGACTCCTAACACCAGCATGCATTCATCCCAAGCATTGGGCCGACCCCTCAACCTTGATCTAATCTCTCAGGTCAATATGCTTCGGCTCCCTCACTCTTAGGGAACCCTAATGACTCCTAACACCAGCATTCATTCATCCCAGGCATTGGGCCGACCCCTCAACCTCGATCTAATCTCTCAGGTCAATATGCTTCGGCTCCCTCACTCTTAGGGAACCCCAGTGACTCTTAACACCAGCATACATTCATCCCAGGCATTGGGCCGACCCCTCAATCGTGATCTAATCTCTCAGTCAATATGCTTCGGCTCCCTCAATCTTAGGGAACCCAGTGACTCCTAACACCAGCATTCATTCCTCCCAAGCATTGGGCCGACACCTCAACCCTGATCTAATCTCTCAGGTCAATATGCTTCGGCTCCCTCACTCTTAGGGAACCCCAGTGACTCCTAACACCAGCATTCATTCATCCCAAGCATTGGGCCGACCCCTCAACCCTGATCTAATCTCTCAGGTCAATATGCTTCGGCTCCCTCACTCTTAGGGAACCAGTGACTCCTAACACCAGCATTCTTTCATCCCAGGCATTGGGCCGACCCCTCAACCCTGATCTAATCTCTCAGGTCAATATGCTTCGGCTACCTCACTCTTAGGGAACCAGTGATTCCTAACACCAGCATTCATTCATCCCAGGCATTGGGCCGACCGCTCAACCCTGATCTAATCTCTCAGGTCAATGTGCTTCGGCTCCCTCACTCTTAGGGAACCCCAGTGACTCCTAACACCAGCATTCATTCATCCCAGGCATTGGGCCGACCCCTCAACCCTGATTTAATCTCTCAGGTCAATATGCTTCGGCTCCCTCACTCTTAGGGAACCAGAGACTCCTAACACCAGCATTCATTCATCCCAGGCATTGGGCCGACCCCTCAACCCTGATCTAATCTCTCAGGTCAATATGCTTCGGCTTCCTCACTCTTAGGGAACCCCAGTGACTCCTAACACCAGCATTCATTCATCCCAGGCATTGGGCCTACCCCTCAACCCTGATCTTATCTCTCAGGTCAATATGCTTCGGCTCCCTCACTCTTAGGGAAACCCAGTGACTCCTAACACCAGCATTAATTCATCCCAGGCATTGGGCCGACCCCTCAACCCTGATCTAATCTCTCAGGTCAATATGCTTCGGCTCCCTCACTCTTAGGAAACCAGTGATTCCTAACACCAGCATTCATTCATCCCAGGCATTGGGCCGACCCCTCAACCCTGATCTACACTCTTAGGTCAATATGCTTCGGCTTCCTCACTCTTAAAGGACCCCAGTGACTCCTAACACCAGCATTCATTCATCCCAGGCATTGGGCCGACCCCTCAACCCTGATCTAATCTCTCAGGGCAACATGCTTCGGCTTCCTCATTCTTAGGGAACCCCAGTGACTCCTAACACCAGCATTCATTCATCCCAGGTATTGGGCCGACCCATCAACCCTGATCTAATCTCTCAGGTCAATATGCTTCGGCTCCCTTACTCTTAGGGAACCAGTGACTCCTAAGACCAGCATTCATTCATCCCAGGCATTCGGCCGACCCCTCAACCCTGATCTAATCTCTCAGGTCAATATGCTTCGGCTCCCTCACTCTTAGGGAACCAGTGACTCCTAACACCAGCATTCATTCATCCCAAGCTTTGGGCTGACCCCTCAACCTTGATCTAATCTCTCATGTCAATATGCTTCGGCTCCCTTACTCTTAGGGAACCAGTGACTCCTAACACCAGCATTCATTCATCTCAAGCATTGGGCCGACCCCTAAACCTTGATCTAATCTCTCATGTCAATATGCTTCGGCTCCCTCACTCTTAGGGAACCCCAGTGATTCCTAACACCAGCATTCATTCATCCCAAGCATTGGGCCGACCCCTCAAACCTGATCTAATCTCTCTGGTCAATATGCTTCGGCTCCCTCACTCTTAGGGAACCAGTGACTCCTAACACCAGCATTCATTCATCCCAAGCATTAAGCCGACCCCTCAACCCTGATCTAATCTCTCAGGTCAATATGCTTCGGCTCCCTTACGCTTAGGAAACCAGTGACTCCTAACACCAGCATTCATTCATCCCAGGCATTGGGCCGACACCTCAACCCTGATCTAATCTCTCAGGTCAATATGCTTCGGCTCCCTCACTCTGATACCGAAATTAGGGTTTTCCAGAAGCAAAGAATAATGATAGACGTAAAAGGAATGTGGGTTCTTTGTGAGACCAAGCCCCAAGGCCAGTTTAGTTGGGGAAACTGTTTATAACAATGCCATGAATGAAATGAACAGTGACCTTAGAAGGTTTCTAAAGGAATTGTCACTTGACATACATGAATAGGGTATTCTTCGGATCGTTTACAATGGCGACCAAAACAGCCACAAAAGGACTTTGTTTAAAAAGGAATTTGGAGAGTGAAAGTTATATATAAAGATACACACGCGCGCAAAGGTGGTCAGCACTCTTCGGCTTGTCGCCGATGAAGGCGGGTGCGCGGCTAGAAAGACATCTTAAACATTTATCCGGCGTGTAGCCGATATCAGGAAGAGTCAAACGTGCAGCCTATTAGGGTGGTCAACTTGTTCGGTCTTGAATATTTGTCAGGTCATCAAAATTTATCGAGAAATATAGTTAGCATTCAGTCACTATAAACCGTGATTGGTAACCCTCGGTCGGCAGCTTCCATTTCGAGGTTTGAAATAAGAAGCAGTGAATAAATAATTTGGAAACGGGCATTCCAGTGTTGTAAATTTCCTTCTCACACACATCCACGCATACCCTGAGAGAAACCTCATTGCTCGCCGACTTCTGTGATCGCCACCATCATCATTTTTGCATCAAATTGGCGTCCCAACGTGGAACTTGTGTACACCCATAAGCTAATGTGGGTTCTTTGTGACGACCCAGGGCAAGGTCAGTGAGTTGGGGAAAGTATAATAACAATGCCATGAATGAAAGGAACAGTGTCCTTAGAAGGTTTCTAAAGGAATTGTCACTTGACATACATGAATAGGGTATTCTTTGGATCGTTTACAATAGCGACCAAAACAGCCACAAAAGGACTTTGTTTGGTTTGGAAAAGGAATTTGGAGAGTGAAAGTTATATATAAAGATACACACGCGCGCAAAGGTGGTCAGACTCTTCGGCTTGTCGCCGATGAAGGCGGGTGCGCGGCTAGAAAGACATCATAAACATTTATCCGGCGTGTAGCCGATATCAGAAAGAGTCAGACGTGAAGCCTATTAGGGTGGTCAACTTGTTCGGTCTTGAATATTTGTCAGGTCATCAAAATTTATCGAGAAATATAGTTAGCATTCAGTCACTATAAACCGTGATTGGTAACCCTCGGTCGGCAGCTTCCATTTCGAGGTTTGAAATAAGAAGCAGTGAATAAATAAGTTGGAAACGGGCATTCCAGTGTTGTAAATTTCCTTCTCACACACATCCACGCATACCCTGAGAGAAACCTCATTGCTCGCCGACTTCTGTGATCGCCACCATCATCATTTTTGCATCAAATTGGCGTCCCAACGTGGAACTTGTGTACACCCATAAGCAATACTGCTTCAAACTGGCGCCCAACGTGGGGCTCGATAAGAGAAGGAGGTTCGGCACGATAGGAGAAGGACGTTCGACAACAAGTGGAGCCGGATACGAGGAGGAGGTTCAGCCCGATACGAGGAGTTTCAACTCGACGACGAGGTTCAACAAGAGAAGCAGATTCAACCTAGAAGGAGTTTCACCCCGACAACGAGGTTCAACAGGTGAAGGTGGTTCGAAAGGAGGACGGTCGACCCATCAAGAAATTCGTCAACAGTACGACTGTAAAGAAGAAAGGAGGCCGGCATCGTCATCAGTGACATCATCAGGAGCCAGTAAAAACAATTAAAGGTACAGAGTGTTACATTATCTAATAGATTATTGTGAATATATTTGAGGAGGAAAACAAATGTGTTGAGTAAAAATATGTAAAAAAAAAAAAAAAAAAAAGAAAGAAAATGGAAGTTCAGGAGGTTTATAGTAATAACAGTAGGCAGGAAGTCGAAGTACCAGAGTGTAGTAGAACGGCCCTAAATAATGTAGAAAGGGAAAGAATTATGTTAGAGGAAATGAGAAAAATGTTCGAAAGCTTAAGAAAAGACAATGAAAGTTTTAGAAAAGAGATGAAGAATGACAATGAAAATTTAAGAAGAGAGATGAAGGATAACAATCAAAGTTTAAATGAAAGTTTAAGTAAAAAGATAAATGATAACAGTCAAAGTTTAAAAAAGATAGAAGGAAAGATAGAAAGTGGTTTTCAGAAGTTAGAAGCAGGACAAATAGAACTAGGAAAGAAGTTAGATAATCAACAACAGTCGTTAGAAAATTTCGGGAAAGTTAGTCAGGAAGTAGAGAACGTAAGGGAAGAAGCTGATCAGGTAACAGACAATGTAGGAAAAGATGTTAGTGAGGAGACGGAGAATGCTGAAAATGAAGTTATAAATCTAACTAATGAAAGGTTAGATAGTGAAAACAGAAAACTTGGGGAGGAAATAGTACAGAAATTAGACGAAGAAATAGGAATGGCTAGAGAAAAGTTAGGAGAAACTAGGGGTAGACTAGAAGTATCAGAGTGGGAAAATAGAAAACAGACGAGGTTTTTGGGGGAAAACAAAAATCAAATGAATGAGGTAGCAATAGAGATCACGGTGACAAATGAAACATTGAAAAACATGCAAAATCCAAGGATAAACGAAACAGAAATATTAAAATATTTCGGGCAAGGGGCACAGTTCCATCAGAATATGTGTAGAAATGATAGGAAAAGAGATCGATGTCCGATATCTAAGCTAAATGTGGAAAAATCATGGGGATGTATAATAAATAAGTCCTTTATACATGGAAAAGTCCGCAAAATTCTTTTGTATTTTCGAAGTACGTTGTGGTAGGATGAATTTTCTTGTAAATGGTAGGAACTTAGGCTAAAGTGTTTAAAATTGCCATAACAAATAGTAAAAGGAGAAGAAACAAACTTGTAAAATGTATAGGCTAAGTATAAATAGTGTAGTGTAAATGGTATAGGTTAAGTTTAAACAGTGTTGTGACAGTGCAGTGAAACTTAAAACTAAACAAGTGAAAAAATATAGTAATGAATATCAGAACACTTAAAGACTCTTGAAAATAATATTTATATAGAATCATAAAGAAGTATTCGGAAATGTATGAAAAAAAAATAAACAGTTAATAAAAAAATATCAGAACAATGAAAGACTTTTGAAAAGAATATTTATATAGAATCAAGAAGAAGAACTCAGAAATGTTGTATACAAATATAATCTTATGAATGTACCATTGATTTAAACATAAGAGTGTATATTGAGGAATTGTTTCAAGTGTAACAACAATATGAATTAATTTTAAGTAGATCAGATGGAGAAAAAGAGAGATGAGGTAGATTAAAATATTTTCCGAGTAATATTTAAAAGTTGAAAATTGCAGAACAGAATGTTGGTAAATATTAAATGAAATGTTGTTATATAACCATGTGAATAATTTTCAGGAAATGTCATGTAAAAATTAATGTTGTGAAAAGAAATTGTAAAACAAATTGGAAGTTGCTGACAAAGGTTTAATATTTTGCGTTATATTCGGGCAAGACATATATATTATTTCATTATGGGATAATAAAATAATATCTATGGAGGCATTTGATACCGAAATTAGGGTTTTCCAGAAGCAAAGAATAATGATAGACGTAAAAGGAATGTGGGTTCTTTGTGAGACCAAGCCCCAAGGCCAGTTTAGTTGGGGAAACTGTTTATAACAATGCCATGAATGAAAGGAACAGTGACCTTAGAAGGTTTCTAAAGGAATTGTCACTTGACATACATGAATAGGGTATTCTTCGGATCGTTTACAATGGCGACCAAAACAGCCACAAAAGGACTTTGTTTAAAAAGGAATTTGGAGAGTGAAAGTTATATATAAAGATACACACGCGCGCAAAGGTGGTCAGCACTCTTCGGCTTGTCGCCGATGAAGGCGGGTGCGCGGCTAGAAAGACATCATAAACATTTATCCGGCGTGTAGCCGATATCAGGAAGAGTCAAACGTGCAGCCTATTAGGGTGGTCAACTTGTTCGGTCTTGAATATTTGTCAGGTCATCAAAATTTATCGAGAAATATAGTTAGCATTCAGTCACTATAAACCGTGATTGGTAACCCTCGGTCGGCAGCTTCCATTTCGAGGTTTGAAATAAGAAGCAGTGAATAAATAATTTGGAAACGGGCATTCCAGTGTTGTAAATTTCCTTCTCACACACATCCACGCATACCCTGAGAGAAACCTCATTGCTCGCCGACTTCTGTGATCGCCACCATCATCATTTTTGCATCAAATTGGCGTCCCAACGTGGAACTTGTGTACACCCATAAGCAATACTGCTTCAACTCTTAGGGAACCCCAGTGACTCCTAACACCAGCATTCATTCATCCCAGGCATTGGGCCGACCCCTCAACCCTGATCTAATCTCTCAGGTCAATATGCTTCGGCTCCCTTACTCTTAGGAAACCAGTGACTCCTAACACCAGCATTCATTCATCCCAGGCATTGGGCCGACACCTCAACCCTGATCTAATCTCTCATGTCAATATGCTTCGGCTCCCTTACTCTTAGGAAACCCCAGTGACTCCTAACACCAGCATTCATTCATCCCAGGCATTGGGCCGACCCCTCAACCCTGATCTAATCTCTAGAGGTCAACATGCTTCGGCTCCCTCACTCTTAGGGAACCCCAGTGACTCCTAACACCAGCATTCATTAATCCCAGGCATTGGGCCGACCTCTCAACCTTGATCTAATCTCTCATGTCAATATGCTTCGGCTCCCTCACTCTTAGGGAACCAGTGACTCCTAACACCAGCATTCATTCATCCCAAGCATTGGGCCGACCCGTCAACCTTGATCTAATCTCTCAAGTCAATATGCTTCGGCTTCCTCACTCTTAGGGAACCCCAGTGACTCCTAACACCAGCATTCATTCATCCCAGGCATTGGGCCGACCTCTCAACCTTGATCTGATCTCTCATGTCAATATGCTTCGGCTCCCTCACTCTTAGGGAACCAGTGACTCCTAACACCAGCATTCATTCATCCCAAGCATTGGGCCGACCGCTCAACGTTGATCTAATCTCTCAGGTCAATATGCTTCGGCTCCCTCACTCTTAGGAAACCAGTGATTCCTAACACCAGCATTCATTCATCCCAGGCATTGGGCCGACCCCTCAACCCTGATCTAAACTCTTAGGTCAATATGCTTCGGCTACCTCACTCTTAAAGGACCCCAGTGACTCCTAACACCAGCATTCATTCATCCCAGGCATTGGGCCGACCCCTCAACCCTGATCTAATCTCTCAGGGCAACTGCTTCGGCTTCCTCACTCTTAGGGAACCCCAGTGACTCCTAACACCAGCATTCATTCATCCCAGGTATTGGGCCGACCCATCAACCCTGATCTAATCTCTCAGGTCAATATGCTTCGGTTCCCTTACTCTTAGGGAACCAGTGACTCCTAAGGCCAGCATTCATTCATCCCAGGCATTCGGCCGACCCCTCAACCCTGCTCTAATCTCTCAGGTCAATATGCTTCGGCTCCCTCACTCTTAGGGAACCAGTGACTCCTAACACCAGCATTCATTCATCCCAAGTTTGGGCCGACCCCTCAACCCTGATCTAATCTCTCATATCAATATGCTTCGGCTCCCTTACTCTTAGGGAACCAGTGACTCCTAACACCAGCATTCATTCATCTCAAGCATTGGGCCGACCCCTAAACCTTGATCTAATGTCTCATGTCAATATGCTTCGGCTCCCTCACTCTTAGGGAACCCCAGTGATTCCTAACACCAGCATTCATTCATCCCAAGCATTGGGCCGACCCCTCAAACCTGATCTAATCTCTCAGGTCAATATGCTTCGGCTCCCTCACTCTTAGGGAACCAGTGACTCCTAACACCAGCATTCATTCATCCCAGGCATTGGGTCGACCCCTCAACCCTGATATAATCTCTCAGGTCAATATGCTTCAGCTCCCTTACGCTTAGGGAACCAGTGACTCTTAACACCAGCATTCATTCATCCCAAGCAATAAGCCGACCCCTCAACCCTGATCTAATCTCTCAGGTCAATATGCTTCGGCTCCCTTACGCTTAGGAAACCAGTGACTCCTAACACCAGCATTCATTCATCCCAGGCATTGGGCCGACACCTCAACCCTGATCTAATCTCTCAGGTCAATATGCTTCGGCTCCCTCACTCTTAGGGAACCCCAGTGACTCCTAACACCAGCATTCATTCATCCCAGGCATTGGGCCGACCCCTCAAACCTGATCTAATCTCTCAGGTCAATATGCTTCGGCTCCCTTACTCTTAGGAAACCAGTGACTCCTAACACCAGCATTCATTCATCCCAGGCATTGGGCCGACACCTCAACCCTGATCTAATCTCTCATGTCAATATGCTTCGGCTCCCTTACTCTTAGGAAACCCCAGTGACTCCTAACACCAGCATTCATTCATTCCAGGCATTGGGCCGACCCCTCAACCCTGATCTAATCTCTAGAGGTCAACATGCTTCGGCTCCCTCACTCTTAGGGAACCCCAGTGACTCCTAACACCAGCATTCATTCATCCCAGGCATTGGGCCGACCTCTCAACCTTGATCTAATCTCTCATGTCAATATGCTTCGGCTCCCTCACTCTTAGGGAACCAGTGACTCCAAGCATTGGGCCGACCCCTCAACCCTGATCTAATCTCTCAGGTCAATATGCTTCAGCTCCCTTACTCTTAGGTAACCCCAGTGACTCCTAACACCAGAATTCATTCATCCCAGGCATTGGGCCGACCCCTCAACCCTGATCTAATCTCTCAGGTCAATATGCCTCGGCTCCCTTACTCTTAGGGAACCAGTGACTCCTAACACCAGCATTCATTCATCCCAAGCATTGGGCCGACCGCTCAACCTTGATCTAATCTCTCAGGTAATATGCTTCGGCTCCTTTACTCTTAGGGAACCAGTGACTCCTAACACCAGCATTCATTCATCCCAGGCATTGGGCCGACCCCTCAACCCTGATCTAATCTCTCAGGTCAATATGCTTCGGCTCCCTCACTCTTAGGGAATCAGTGACTCCTAACACCAGCATTCATTCATCCCAGGCATTGAGCCGACCCCTCAACCTTGATCTAATCTCTCAGGTCAATATGCTTCGGCTCCCTCACTCTTAGGGAACCAGTGACTCCTAACACCAGCATTCATTCATCCCAGGCATTGGGCCGACCCCTCAACCCTGATCTAATCTCTCAGGTCAATATGCTTCGGCTCCCTCACTCTTAGGGAACCAGTGACTCCTAACACCAGCATTCATTCATCCCAGGCATTGGGCCGACCCCTCAAACCTGATCTAATCTCTCAGGTCAATATGCTTCAGCTCCCTCACTCTTAGGGAACCAGTGACTCCTAACACCAGCATTCATTCATCCCAGGCATTAGGCCGACCCCTCAACCCTGATCTAATCTCTCAGGTCAATATGCTTCGGCTCCCTCACTCTTAGGGAACCAGTGACTCCTAACACCAGCATTCATTCATCCCAGGATTTGGGCCGACCCCTCAACCCTGATCTGATCTCTCAGGTCAATATGCTTCAGCTCCCTCACTCTTAGGGAACCAGTGACTCCTAACACCAGCATTCATTCATCCCAGGCATTGGGCCGACCCCTCAACCTTGATCTAATCTCTCAGGTCAATATGCTTCGGCTCCCTCACTCTTAGGGAACCAGTGACACCTAACACCAGCATTCATTCATCCCAAGCATTGGGTCGACCCCTCAACCCTGATCTAATCTCTCAGGTCAATATGCTTCGGCTCCCTCACTCTTAGGGAACCAGTGACTCCTAACACCAGCATTCATTCATCCCAAGGATTGGGCCGACCGCTCAACCCTGATCTAATCTCTCAGGTAATATGCTTCGGCTCCCTCACTCTTAGGGAACCCCAGTGACTCCTAACACCAGCATTCATTCATCCCAAGCATTGGGCCGACCGCTAAACCCTGATCTAATCTCTCAGGTCAATATGCTTCGGCTCCCTCACTCTTATGGAACCAGCGACTCCTAACACCAGCATTCATTCATCCCAGGCATTGGGCCGACCCCTCAACCTTGATCTAATCTCTCATGTCAATATGCTTCGGCTCCCTCACTCTTAGGGAACCAGTGACTCCTAACACCAGCATTCATTCATCCCAAGCATTGGGCCGACCCCTAAACCTTGATCTAATCTCTCAGGTCAATATGCTTCGGCTTCCTCACTCTTAGGGAACCAGTGACTCCTAACACCAGCATTCATTCATCCCAAGCATTGGGCCGACCCCTCAACCCTGATCTAATCTCTCAGGTCAATATGCTTCGGCTTCCTCACTCTTAGGGAACCCCAGTGACTTCTAACACCAGCATTCATTCATACCAGGCATTGGGCCGACCCCTCAACCTTGATCTAATCTCTCAGGTCAATATGCTTCGGCTTCCTCACTCTTAAAGGACCCCAGTGACTCCTAACACCAGAATTCATTCATCCCAGGCATTGGGCTGACCCCTCAACCCTGATCTAATCTCTCAGGTCAATATGCTTCGGCTCCCTCACTCTTAGGGAGCCCCAGTGACTCCTAGCACCAGCATTCATTCATCCCAGGCATTGGGCCGACCCCTCAACCTTGATCTAATCTCTCAGGTCAATATGCTTCGGCTTCCTCACTCTTAAAGGACCCCAGTGACTCCTAACACCAGCATTCATTCATCCCAGGCATTGGGCCGACCCCTCAACCTTGATCTAATATCTCAGGTCAATATGCTTCGGCTTCCTCACTCTTAAAGGACCCCAGTGACTCCTAACACCAGCATTCATTCATCCCAGGCATCGGGCCGACCCCTCAACCCTGATTTAATATCTCAGGTCAATATGCTTCGGCTTCCTCACTCTTAGGGAACCAGTGACTCCTAACACCAGCATTCATTCATCCCAGGCATTGGGCCGACCCCTCAAACTTGATCTAATCTCTCAGGTCAATATGCTTCGGCTGCGTCACTCTTAGGGAACCCCAGTGACTCCTAACACCAGCATTCATTCATCCCAAGCATTGGGCGAACCCCTCAACCCTGATCTAATCTCTCAGGTCAATATGCTTCGGCTCCCTCACTCTTAGGGAACCAGTGATTCCTAACACCAGCATTCATTCATCCCAGGCATTGGGCCGACCCCTCAACCTTGATCTAATCTCTCAGGTCAATATGCTTCGGCTTCCTCACTCTTAAAGGACCACAGTGACTCCTAACACCAGCATTCATTCATCCCAGGCATCGGGCCGACCCCTCAAACCTGATCTAATATCTCAGGTCAATATGCTTCGGCTTCCTCACTCTTAGGGAACCAGTGACTCCTAACACCAGCATTCATTCATCCCAGGCATTGGGCCGACCCCTCAACCTTGATCTAATCTCTCAGGTCAATATGCTTCGGCTGCGTCACTCTTAGGGAACCCCAGTGACTCCTAACACCAGCATTCATTCATCCCAAGCATTGGGCCGACCCCTCAACCCTGATCTTATCTCTCAGGTCAATATGCTTCGGCTCCCTCACTCTTAGGGAACCAGTGATTCCTAACACCAGCATTCATTCATCCCAGGCATTGGGCCGACCCCTCAACCCTGATCTAAACTCTTAGGTCAATATGCTTCGGCTTCCTCACTCTTAAAGGACCCCAGTGACTCCTAACACCAGCATTCATTCATCCCAGGCATTGGGCCGACCCCTCAACCTTGATATAATCTCTCAGGTCAATATGCTTCGGCTTCCTCACTCTTAGGGAACCAGTGACTCCTAACACCAGCATTCATTCATCCCAGGCATTGGGCCGACCCCTCAACCCTGATCTAATCTCTCAGGTCAATATTCTTCGGCTCGCTCACTCTTAGGGAACCCCAGTGACTCCTAACACCAGCATTCATTCATCCCAAGCATTGGGCCGACCCCTCAACCCTGATCTAATCTCTCAGGTCAATATGCTTCGGCTCCATTACTCTTAGGGAACCAGTGACTCCTAACACCAGCATTCATTCATCCCAAGCATTAAGCCGACCCCTCAACCCTGATTTAATCTATCAGGTCAATATGCTTCGGCTCCCTCACTCTTAGGGAACCAGTGACTCCTAACACGGGCATTCATTCATCCCAGGCATTGGGCCGACCCCTCAACCCTGATCTAATCTCTCAGGTCAATATGCTTCGGCTCCCTTACTCTTAGGGAACCCCAGTGACTCCTAACACCAGCATTCATTCATCCCAAGCATTGGGCCGACCCCTCAACCCTGATCTAATCTCTCAGGTCAATATGCTTCGGCTTCCTTACTCTTAGGAAACCAGTGACTCCTAACACCAGCATTCATTCATCCCAGGCATTGGGCCGACACCTCAACCCTGATCTAATCTCTCATGTCAATATGCTTCGGCTCCCTTACCCTTAGGGAACCCCAGTGACTCCTAACACCAGCATTCATTCATCCCAGGCATTGGGCCGACCCCTCAACCTTGATCTAATCTCTCAGGTCAATATGCTTCGGCTGCGTCACTCTTAGGGAACCCCAGTGACTCCTAACACCAGCATTCATTCATCCCAAGCATTGGGCCGACCCCTCAACCCTGATCTTATCTCTCAGGTCAATATGCTTCGGCTCCCTCACTCTTAGGGAACCAGTGATTCCTAACACCAGCATTCATTCATCCCAGGCATTGGGCCGACCCCTCAACCCTGATCTAAACTCTTAGGTCAATATGCTTCGGCTTCCTCACTCTTAAAGGACCCCAGTGACTCCTAACACCAGCATTCATTCATCCCAGGCATTGGGCCGACCCCTCAACCTTGATATAATCTCTCAGGTCAATATGCTTCGGCTTCCTCACTCTTAGGGAACCAGTGACTCCTAACACCAGCATTCATTCATCCCAGGCATTGGGCCGACCCCTCAACCCTGATCTAATCTCTCAGGTCAATATTCTTCGGCTCCCTCACTCTTAGGGAACCCCAGTGACTCCTAACACCAGCATTCATTCATCCCAAGCATTGGGCCGACCCCTCAACCCTGATCTAATCTCTCAGGTCAATATGCTTCGGCTCCATTACTCTTAGGGAACCAGTGACTCCTAACACCAGCATTCATTCATCCCAAGCATTAAGCCGACCCCTCAACCCTGATTTAATCTATCAGGTCAATATGCTTCGGCTCCCTCACTCTTAGGGAACCAGTGACTCCTAACACGGGCATTCATTCATCCCAGGCATTGGGCCGACCCCTCAACCCTGATCTAATCTCTCAGGTCAATATGCTTCAGCTTCCTCACTCTTAAAGGACCCCAGTGACTCCTAACACCAGCATTCATTCATCCCAGGCATTGGGCCGACCCCTCAACCCTGATCTAATCTCTCTTGGCAACATGCTTCGGCTTCCTCACTCTTAGGGAACCCCAGTGACTCCTAACACCAGCATTCATTCATCCCAGGTATTGGGCCGACCCCTCAACCCTGATCTAATCTCTCAGGTCAATATGCTTCGGCTCCCTTACTCTTAGGGACTCAGTGACTCCTAACACAAGCATTCATTCATCCCAGGCATTCGGCCGACCGCTCAACCCTGATCTAATCTCTCAGGTCAATATGCTTCGGCTCCCTCACTCTTAGGGAACCCCAGTGACTCCTAACACCGGCATTCATTCATCCCAAGCATTTAGCCGACCCCTCAACCCTGATCTAATCTCTCAGGTCAATATGCTTCGGCTCCCTTACTCTTAGGAAGCCAGTGACTCCTAACACCAGCATTCATTCATCCCAGGCATTGGGCCGACCCCTCAACCCTGATCTAATCTCTCAGGTCAATATGCTTCGGCTCCCTTACTCTTAGGGAACCCCAGTGACTCCTAACACCAGCATTCATTCATCCCAAGCATTGGGCCGACCCCTCAACCCTGATCTAATCTCTCAGGTCAATATGCTTCGGCTTCCTTACTCTTAGGAAACCAGTGACTCCTAACACCAGCATTCATTCATCCCAGGCATTGGGCCGACACCTCAACCCTGATCTAATCTCTCATGTCAATATGCTTCGGCTCCCTTACCCTTAGGGAACCCCAGTGACTCCTAACACCAGCATTCATTCATCCCAGGCATTGGGCCGACCCCTCAACCCTGATCTAATCTCTCAGGTCAACATGCTTCGGCTCCCTCACTCTTAGGGAGCCCCAGTGACTCCTAACACCAGCATTCATTCATCCCAGGCATTGGGCCGACCCCTCAACCTTGATCTAATCTCTCATGTCAATATGCTTCGGCTCCCTCACTCTTAGGGAACCAGTGACTCCTAACACCAGCATTCATTCATCCCAGGCATTGGGCCGACCCCTCAACCCTGATCTAATCTCTCAGGTCAATATGCTTCGGCTCCCTCACTCTTAGGGAACCAGTGACTCCTAACACCAGCATTCATTCCTCCCAAGCATTGGGCCGACCCCTCAACCCTGATCTAATCTCTCAGGTCAATATGCTTCGGCTCCCTCACTCTTAGGGAACCAGTGACTCCTAACACCAGCATTCATTCATCCCAGGCATTGGGCCGACCCCTCAACCCTGATCTAATCTCTCAGGTCAATATGCTTCGGCTCCCTCACTCTTAGGGAACCAGTGACTCCTAACACCAGCATTCATTCATCCCAGGCATTGGGCCGACCCCTCAACCCTGATCTGATCTCTCAGGTAAATATGCTTCGGCTCCCTCACTCTTAGGGAACCGGTGACTCCTAACACCAGCATTCATTCATCCCAAGCATTGGGCCGACCCCTCAACCCTGATCTAATCTCTCAGGTCAATATGCTTCGGCTCCCTCACTCTTAGGGAAACCCAGTGACTCCTAACACCAGCATTCATTCATCCCAAGCATTGGGCCGACCCCTCAACCCTGATCTAATCTCTCAGGTCAATATGCTTCGGCTCCCTCACTCTTAGGGAAACCCAGTGACTCCTAACACCAGCATTCATTCATCCCAGGCATTGGGCCGACCCCTCAACCCTGATCTAATCTCTCAGGTAATATGCTTCGGCTCCCTCACTCTTAGGGAACCAGTGACTCCTAACACCAGCATTCATTAATCCCAGGCATTGGGCGGACCCCTCAAACCTGATCTAATCTCTCAGGTCAATATGCTTCGGCTCCCTCACTCTTAGGGAACCAGTGACTCCTAACACCAGCATTCATTCATCCCAGGCATTGGGCCGACCCCTCAACCCTGATCTAATCTCTCAGGTCAATATGCTTCGGCTCCCTCACTCTTAGGGAACCAGTGACTCCTAACACCAGCATTCATTTATCCCAGGCATTGGGCCGACCCCTCAACCCTGATCTAATCTCTCAGGTCAATATGCTTCGGCTCCCTCACTCTTAGGGAACCAGTGACTCCTAACACCAGCATTCATTCATCCCAGGCATTGGGCCGACCCCTCAACCCTGATTTAATCTCTCAGGTCAATATGCTTCGGCTCCCTCACTCTTAGGGAACCAGTGACTCCTAACACCAGCATTCATTCATCCCAGGCATTGGGAGGACCCCTCAACCCTGATCTAATCTCTCAGGTCAATATGCTTCGGCTCCCTCACTTTTAGGGAACCAGTGATTCCTAACACCAGCATTCATTCATCCTAGGCATTGGGCCGACCCCTCAACCCTGATCTAATCTCTCAGGTCAATATGCTTCGGCTCCCTTACTCTTAGGGAACCAGTGACTCCTAAGACCAGCATTCATTCCTCCCAGGCATTCGGCCGACCCCTCAACCCTGGTTTAATCTCTCAGGTCAATATGCTTCGGCTCCCTCACTCTTAGGGAACCAGTGACTCCTAACACCAGCATTCATTCATCCCAAGCTTTGGGCCGACCCCTCAACCTTGATCTAATCTCTCATGTCAATATGCTTCGGCTCCCTCACTCTTAGGGAACCCCAGTGATTCCTAACACCAGCACTCATTCATCCCAAGCATTGGGCCGACCCCTCAAACCTGATCTAATCTCTCAGGTCAATATGCTTCGGCTCCCTCACTCTTAGGGAACCAGTGACTTCTAACACCAGCATTCATTCATCCCAAGCATTAAGCCGACCCCTCAACCCCGATCTAATCTCTCAGGTCAATATGCTTCGGCTCCCTTACGCTTAGGAAACCAGTGACTCCTAACACCAGCATTCATTCATCCCAGGCATTGGGCCGACACCTCAACCCTGATCTAATCTCTCAGGTCAATATGCTTCGGCTCCCTCACTCTTAGGGAACCCCAGTGACTCCTAACACCAGCATTCATTCATCCCAAGCATTGGGCCGACCCCCCAACCCTGATCTGATCTCTCAGGTAAATATGCTTCGGCTCCCTTACTCTTAGGAAACCAGTGACTCCCAACACCAGCATTCATTCATCCCAGGCATTGGGCCGACACCTCAACCCTGATCTAATCTCTCATGTCAATATGCTTCGGCTCCCTTACTCTTAGGGAGCCCCAGTGACTCCTAACACCAGCATTCATTCATCCCAGGCATTGGGCCGACCCCTCAACCCTGATATAATCTCTCAGGTCAACATGCTTCGGCTCCCTCACTCTTAGGGAACCAGTGACTCCTAACACCAGCATTCATTCATTCCAAGCATTGGGCCGACCCGTCAAACCTGATCTAATCTCTCAGGTTAATATGCTTCAGCTTCCTCACTCTTAGGGAACCCCAGTGACTCCTAACACCAGCATTCATTCATCCCAAGCATTGGGCCGACCCCTCAACCTTGATCTAATCTCTCAGGTCAATATGCTTCGGCTCCCTCACTCTTAGGTAACCCCAGTGACTCCTAACACCAGCATTCATTCATCCCAGGCATTGGGCCGACCCCTCAACCCTGATCTAATCTCTCAGGTCAATATGCTTCGGCTTCCTCACTCTTAGGGAACCCCAGTGACTCCTAACACCAGCATTCATTCATCCCAGGCATTGGGCCGACCCCTCAACCCTGATCTAATCTCTCAGGTCAATATGCTTCAGCTTCCTCACTCTTAAAGGACCCCAGTGTCTCCTAACATCAGCATTCATTCATCCCAGTCATTGGGCCGACCCCTCAACCCTGATCTAATCTCTCAGGGCAACATGCTTCGGCTTCCTCACTCTTAGGGAACCCCAGTGACTCCTTACACCAGCATTCATTCATCCCAGGTATTGGGCCGACCCCTCAACCCTGATCTAATCTCTCAGGTCAATATGCTTCAGCTTCCTCCCTCTTAAAGGACCCCAGTGACTCCTAACACCAGCATTCATTCATCCCAGGCATTGGGCCGACCCCTCAACACTCATCTAATCTCTCTGGGCAACATGCTTCGGCTTCCTCACTCTTAGGGAACCCCAGTGACTCCTAACACCAGCATTCATTCATCCCAGGTATTCGGCCGACCCCTCAACCCTGATCTAATCTCTCAGGTCAATATGCTTCGGCTCCCTTACTCTTAGGGCCTCAGTGACTCCTAACACCAGCATTCATTCATCCCAGGCATTGGGCCGACCCTCAACCCTGATTTAATCTCTCAGGTCAATATGCTTCGGCTCCCTCACTCTTAGGGAACCAGTGACTCCTAACACGGGCATTCATTCATCCCAGGCATTGGGCCGACCCCTCAACCCTGATCTAATCTCTCAGGTCAATATGCTTCAGCTTCCTCACTCTTAAAGGACCCCAGTGACTCCTAACACCAGCATTCATTCATCCCAGGCATTGGGCCGACCCCTCAACCCTGATCTAATCTCTCTGGGCAACATGCTTCGGCTTCCTCACTCTTAGGGAACCCCAGTGACTCCTAACACCAGCATTCATTCATCCCAGGTATTGGGCCGACCCCTCAACCCTGATCTAATCTCTCAGGTCAATATGCTTCGGCTCCCTTACTCTTAGGGCCTCAGTGACTCCTAACACCAGCATTCATTCATCCCAGGCATTCGGCCGACCGCTCAACCCTGATCTAATCTCTCAGGTCAATATGCCTCGGCTCCCTCACTCTTAGGGAACCCCAGTGACTCCTAACACCGGCATTCATTCATCCCAAGCATTGGGCCGACCCCTCAACCCTGATCTAATCTCTCAGGTCAATATGCTTCGGCTCCCTTACCCTTAGGGAACCCCAGTGACTCCTAACACCAGCATTCATTCATCCCAGGCATTGGGCCGACCCCTCAACCCTGATCTAATCTCTCAGGTCAATATGCTTCGGCTCCCTCACTCTTAGGGAGCCCCAGTGACTCCTAACACCAGCATTCATTCATCCCAGGCATTGGGCCGACCCCTCAACCCTGATCTAATCTCTCAGGTCAATATGCTTCGGCTCCCTTACTCTTAGGAAACCAGTGACTCCTAACACCAGCATTCATTCATCCCAGGCATTGGGCCGACACCTCAACCCTGATCTAATCTCTCATGTCAATATGCTTCGGCTCCCTTACCCTTAGGGAACCCCAGTGACTCCTAACACCGGCATTCATTCATCCCAAGCATTGGGCCGACCCCTCAACCCTGATCTAATCTCTCAGGTCAATATGCTTCGGCTCCCTCACTCTTAGGGAACCAGTGACTCCTAACACCAGCATTCATTCATCCCAGGCATTCGGCCGACCGCTCAACCCTGATCTAATCTCTCAGGTCAATATGCCTCGGCTCCCTCACTCTTAGGGAACCGCAGTGACTCCTAACACCGGCATTCATTCATCCCAAGCATTGGGCCGACCCCTCAACCCTGATCTAATCTCTCAGGTCAATATGCTTCGGCTCCCTTACTCTTAGGAAGCCAGTGACTCCTAACACCAGCATTCATTCATCCCAAGCATTGGGCCGACCCCTCAACCCTGATCTAATCTCTCAGGTCAATATGCTTCGGCTCCCTTACACTTAGGAAACCAGTGACTCCTAACACCAGCATTCATTCATCCCAGGCATTGGGCCGACACCTCAACCCTGATCTAATCTCTCATGTCAATATGCTTCGGCTCCCTTACCCTTAGGGAACCCCAGTGACTCCTAACACCAGCATTCATTCATCCCAGGCATTGGGCCGACCCCTCAACCCTGATCTAATCTCTCAGGTCAATATGCTTCGGCTCCCTCACTCTTAGGGAGCCCCAGTGACTCCTAACACCAGCATTCATTCATCCCAGGCATTGGGCCGACCCCTCAACCCTGATCTAATCTCTCAGGTCAATATGCTTCGGCTCCCTCACTCTTAGGGAACCAGTGACTCCTAACACCAGCATTCATTCATCCCAGGCATTGGGCCGACCCCTCAACCCTGATCTAATCTCTCAGGTCAATATGCTTCGGCTCCCTCACTCTTAGGGAACCAGTGACTCCTAACACCAGCATTCATTCATCCCAGGCATTGGGCCGACCCCTCAACCCTGATCTAATCTCTCAGGTCAATATGCTTCGGCTCCCTCACTCTTAGGGAACCAGTGACTCCTAACACCAGCATTCATTCATCCCAGGAATTGGGCCGACCCCTCAACCCTGATTTAATCTCTCAGGTCAATATGCTTCGGCTCCCTCACTCTTAGGGAACCAGTGATTCCTAACACCAGCATTCATTCATCCCAGGCATTCGGCGGACCCCTCAACCCTGATCTAATCTCTCAGGTCAATATGATTCGGCTCCCTCACTTTTAGGGAACCAGTGATTCCTAACACCAGCATTCATTCATCCCAGGCATTGGGCCGACCCCTCAACCCTGATCTAATCTCTCAGGTCAATATGCTTCGGCTCCCTTACTCTTAGGGAACCAGTGACTCCTAAGACCAGCATTCATTCATCCCAGGCATTCGGCCGACCCCTCAACCCTGATCTAATCTCTCAGGTCAATATGCTTCGGCTCCCTCACTCTTAGGGAACCAGTGACTCCTAACACCAGCATTCATTCATCCCAGGCATTGGGCCGACCCCTCAACCCTGATCTAATCTCTCAGGTCAATATGCTTCGGCTCTCTCACTCTTAGGGAACCAGTGACTCCTAACACCAGCATTCATTCATCCCAGGTATTCGGCCGACCCCTCAACCCTGATTTAATCTCTCAGGTCAATATGCTTCGGCTCCCTCACTCTTAGGGAACCAGTGACTCCTAACACCAGCATTCATTCATCCCAAGCTTTGGGCCGACCCCTCAACCTTGATCTAATCTCTAATGTCAATATGCTTCGGCTCCCTTACTCTTAGGGAATTAGTGACTCCTAACACCAGCATTCATTCATCTCAAGCATTGGGCCGACCCCTCAACCTTGATCTAATCTCTCATGTCAATATGCTTCGGCTCCCTCACTCTTAGGGAACCCCAGTGATTCCTAACACCAGCACTCATTCATCCCAAGCATTGGGCCGACCCCTCAAACCTGATCTAATCTCTCAGGTCAATATGCTTCGGCTCCCTCACTCTTAGGGAACCAGTGACTTCTAACACCAGCATTCATTCATCCCAAGCATTAAGCCGACCCATCAACCCCGATCTAATCTCTCAGGTCAATATGCTTCGGCTCCCTTACGCTTAGGAAACCAGTGACTCCTAACACCAGCATTCATTCATCCCAGGCATTGGGCCGACACCTCTACCCTGATCTAATCTCTCAGGTCAATATGCTCCGGCTCCCTCACTCTTAGGGAACCAGTGACTCCTAACACCAGCATTCATTCATCCCAGGCATTGGGCCGACCCCTCAACCTTGATTTAATCTCTCAGGTCAATATGCTTCGGCTCCCTCACTCTTAGGGAACCCCAGTGACTCCTAACACCAGCATTCATTCATCCCAGGCATTGGGCCGACCACTCAACCCTGATTTAATCTCTCAGGTCAATATGCTTCGGCTCCCTCACTCTTAGGGAACCAGTGACTCCTAACACCAGCATTCATTAATCCCAGGCATTGGGCGGACCCCTCAACCCTGATCTAATCTCTCAGGTCAATATGCTTCGGCTCCCTCACTCTCAGGTAACCCCAGTGACTCCTAACACCAGCATTCATTCATCCCAGGCATTGGGCCGACCCCTCAACCCTGATCTAATCTCTCAGGTCAATATGCTTCGGCTTCCTCACTCTTAGGGAACCCCAGTGACTCCTAACACCAGCATTCATTCATCCCAGGCATTGGGCCGACCCCTCAACCCTGATCTAATCTCTCAGGTCAATATGTTTCAGCTTCCTCACTCTTAAAGGACCCCAGTGTCTCCTAACATAAGCATTCATTCATCCCAGGCATTGGGCCGACCCCTCAACCCTGATCTAATCTCTCAGGTCAATATGCTCCGGCTTCCTCACTCTTAGGGAACCCCAGTGACTCCTTACACCAGCATTCATTCATCCCAGGTATTGGGCCGACCCCTCAACCCTGATCTAATCTCTCAGGTCAATATGCTTCGGCTCCCTCACTCTTAGGGAACCAATGACTCCTAACACCAGCATTCATTCATCCCAAGCATTGGGCCGACCCCTCAACCCTGATCTAATCTCTCAGGTCAATATGCTTCGGCTCCCTTACTCTTAGGGAACCAGTGACTCCTAACACCAGCATCTATTCATCCCAGGCATTCGGCCGACCCCTCAACCCTGATCTAATCTCTGAGGTCAATATGCTTCGGCTCCCTCACTCTTAGGGAACCAGTGACTCCTAACACCAGCATTCATTCATCCCAAGCTTTGGGCCGGCCCCTCAACCTTGATCTAATCTCTCATGTCAATATGCTTCGGCTCCCTTACTCTTAGGGAACCACTGATTCCTAACACCAGCATTCATTCATCCCAAGCATTGGGCCGACCCCTCAACTTTGATCTAATCTCTCAGGTCAATATGCTTCGGCTCCCTCACTCTTAGGGAACCCCAGTGACTCCTAACACCAGCATTCATTCATCGCAAGCATTGGGCCGACCCCTCAACCCTGATCTAATCTCTCAGGTCAATATGCTTCGGCTCCATTACTCTTAGGGAACCAGTGACTCCTAACACCAGCATTCATTCATCCCAAGCATTAAGCCGACCCCTCAACCCTGATCTAATCTCTCAGGTCAATATGCTTCGGCTCCCTTACTCTTTGGAAACCAGTGACTCCTAACACCAGCATTCATTCATCCCAAGCATTGGGCCGACCCCTCAACCTTGATCTAATCTCTCAGGTCAATATGCTTCGGCTCCCTTACTCTTAGGGAACCCCAGTGACTCCTAACACCAGCATTCATTCATCCCAAGCATTGGGCCGACCCCTCAACCCTGATCTAATCTCTCAGGTCAATATGCTTCGGCTCCCTCACTCTTAGGGAACCCCAGTTACTCCTAACACCAGCATTCATTCATCCCAAGCATTGGGCCGACCCCTCAACCTTGATCTAATCTCTCAGGTCAATATGCTTCGGCTCCCTTACTCTTAGGAAACCAGTGACTCCTAACACCAGCATTCATTCATCCCAGGCATTGGGCCGACACCTCAACCCTGATCTAATCTCTCATGTCAATATGCTTCGGCTCCCTTACTCTTAGGGAACCCCAGTGACTCCTAACACCAGCATTCATTCATCCCAGGCTTTGGGCCGACCCCTCAACCTTGATCTAATCTCTCATGTCAATATGCTTCGGTTCCCTCACTCTTAGGGAACCAGTGACTCCTAACACCAGCATTCATTCATCCCAAGCACTGGGCCGACCCGTCAAACCTGATCTAATCTCTCAGGTCAATATGCTTCAGCTTCCTCACTCTTAGGGAACCCCAGTGACTCCTAACACCTGCATTCATTCATCCCAAGCATTGGGCCGACCCCTCAACCTTGATCTAATCTCTCAAGTCAATATGCTTCGGCTTCCTCACTCTTAGGGAACCCCAGTGACTCCTAACACCAGCATTCATTCATCCCAGGCATTGGGCCGACCTCTCAACCCTGATCTAATCTCTCAAGTCAATATGCTTCGGCTTCCTCACTCTTAGGGAACCAGTGACTACTAGCACCAGCATTCATTCATCCCAAGCATTGGGCCGACCCGTCAAACCTGATCTAATCTCTCAGGTCAATATGCTTCAGCTTCCTCAATCTTAGGGAACCCCAGTGACTCCTAACACCAGCATTCATTCATCCCAAGCATTGGGCCGACCCCTCAACCTTCATCTAATCTCTCAAGTCAATATGCTTCGGCTTCCTCACTCTTAGGGAACCCCAGTGACTCCTAACACCAGCATTCATTCATCCCAGGCATTGGGCCGAGCTCTCAACCCTGATCTATTCTCTCAAGTCAATATGCTTCAGCTTCCTCACTCTTAGGGAACCCCAGTGACTACTAACACCAGCATTCATTCATCCCAGGCATTGGGCCGACCTCTCAACCCTGATCTAATCTCTCAAGTCAATATGCTTCGGCTTCCTCACTCTTAGGGAACCCCAGTGACTCCTAACACCAGCATTAATTCATCCCAGGCATTGGGCCGACCTCTCAACCCTGATCTAATCTCTCAAGTCAATATGTTTCGGCTTCCTTACTCTTAGGGAACCCTAGTGACTCCTAACACCAGCATTCATTCATCCCAAGCATTGGGCCGACCCCTCAACCTTGATCTAATCTCTCAGGTCAATATGCTTCGGCTCCCTCACTCTTGGGGAACCAGTTACTCCTAACACCAGCATTCATTCATCCCAAGCAATGGGCCGACACCTCAACCTTGATCTAATCTCTCATGTCAATATGCTTCGGCTCCCTCACTCTTAGGGAACCAGTGACTCCTAACACCAGCATTCATTCATCCCAAGCATTGGGCCGACCCCTCAACCCTGATCTAATCTCTCAGGTCAATATGCTTCGGCTTCCTCACTCTTAGGGAACCAGTGACTCCTAACACCAGCATTCATTCATCCCAAGCATTGGGCTGACCCCTCAACCTTGATCTAATCTCTCAGGTCAATATGCTTCGGCTCCCTTACTCTTAGGGAACCCCAGTGACTCCTAACACCAGCATTCATTCATCCCAAGCATTGGGCCGACCCCTCAACCCTGATCTAATCTCTCAGGTCAATATGCTTCGGCTCCCTCACCCTTAGGGAACCCCAGTGACTCCTAACACCAGCATTCATTCATTCCAAGCATTGGGCCGACCCCTCAACCTTGATCTAATCTCTCAGGTCAATATGCTTCGGCTCCCTTACTCTTAGGAAACCAGTGACTCCTAACACCAGCATTCATTCATCCCAGGCATTGGGCCGACACCTCAACCCTGATCTAAACTCTCATGTCAATATGCTTCGGCTCCCTTACTCTTAGCGAACCCCAGTGACTCCTAACACCAGCATTCATTCATCCCAGGCATTGGGCTGACCCCTCAACCTTGATCTAATCTCTCAGGTCAATATGCTTCGGCTCCCTCACTCTTAGGGAACCAGTGACTCCTAACACCAGCATTCATTCATCCCAAGCATTGGGCCGACCCGTCAAACCTGTTCTAATCTCTCAGGTCAATATGCTTCAGCTTCCTCACTCTTAGGGAACCCCAGTGACTCCTAACACCTGCATTCATTCATCCCAAGCATTGGGCCGACCCCTCAACCTTGATCTAATCTCTCAAGTCAATATGCTTCGGCTTCCTCACTCTTAGGGAACCCCAGTGACTCCTAACACCAGCATTCATTCATCCCAGGCATTGGGCCGACCTCTCAACCCTGATCTAATCTCTCAAGTCAATATGCTTCGGCTTCCTCACTCTTAGGGAACCAGTGACTACTAGCACCAGCATTCATTCATCCCAAGCATTGGGCCGACCCGTCAAACCTGATCTAATCTCTCAGGTCAATATGCTTCAGCTTCCTCACTCTTAAGAACCCCAGTGACTCCTAACACCAGCATTCATTCATCCCAAGCATTGAGCCGACCCCTCAACCTTGATCTAATCTCTCAAGTCAATATGCTTCGGCTTCCTCACTCTTAGGGAACCCCAGTGACTCCTAACACCAGCATTCATTCATCCCAGGCATTGGGCCGAGCTCTCAACCCTGATCTATTCTCTCAAGTCAATATGCTTCAGCTTCCTCACTCTTAGGGAACCCCAGTGACTACTAACACCAGCATTCATTCATCCCAGGCATTGGGCCGACCTCTCAACCCTGATCTAATCTCTCAAGTCAATATGCTTCGGCTTCCTCACTCTTAGGGAACCAGTGACTACTAGCACCAGCATTCATTCATCCCAAGCATTGGGCCGACCCCTCAACCCTGATCTAATCTCTCAGGTCAATATGCTTCGGCTCCCTTACTCTTAGGGAACCAGTGACTCCTAAGACCAGCATTCATTCATCCCAGGCATTCGGCCGACCCCTCAACCCTGATCTAATCTCTCAGGTCAATATGCTTCGGCTCCCTCACTCTTAGGGAACCAGTGACTCCTAACACCAGCATTCATTCATCCCAAGCTTTGGGCCGACCCCTCAACCTTGATCTAATCTCTAATGTCAATATGCTTCGGCTCCCTTACTCTTAGGGAACCAGTGACTCCTAACACCAGCATTCATTCATCTCAAGCATTGGGCCGACCCCTCAACCTTGATCTAATCTCTCATGTCAATATGCTTCGGCTCCCTCACTCTTAGGGAACCCCAGTGATTCCTAACACCAGCACTCATTCATCCCAAGCATTGGGCCGACCCCTCAAACCTGATCTAATCTCTCAGGTCAATATGCTTCGGCTCCCTCACTCTAAGGGAACCAGTGACTTCTAACACCAGCATTCATTCATCCCAAGCATTAAGCCGACCCCTCAACCCCGATCTAATCTCTCAGGTCAATATGCTTCGGCTCCCTTACGCTTAGGAAACCAGTGACTCCTAACACCAGCATTCATTCATCCCAGACATTGGGCCGACACCTCTACCCTGATCTAATTTCTCAGGTCAATATGCTCCGGCTCCCTCACTCTTAGGGAACCAGCGACTCCAAACACCAGCATTCATTCATCCCAGGCATTGGGCCGACCCCTCAACCTTGATTTAATCTCTCAGGTCAATATGCTTCGGCTCCCTCACTCTTAGGGAACCCCAGTGACTCCTAACACCAGCATTCATTCATCCCAGGCATTGGGCCGACCACTCAACCCTGATTTAATCTCTCAGGTCAATATGCTTCGGCTCCCTCACTCTTAGGGAACCAGTGACTCCTAACACCAGCATTCATTAATCCCAGGCATTGGGCGGAACCCTCAACCCTGATCTAATCTCTCAGGTCAATATGCTTCGGCTCCCTCACTCTTAGGTAACCCCAGTGACTCCTAACACCAGCATTCATTCATCCCAGGCATTGGGCCGACCCCTCAACCCTGATCTAATCTCTCAGGTCAATATGCTTCGGCTTCCTCACTCTTAGGGAACCCCAGTGACTCCTAACACCAGCATTCATTCATCCCAGGCATTGGGCCGACCCCTCAACCCTGATCTAATCTCTCAGGTCAATATGCTTCAGCTTCCTCACTCTTAAAGGACCCCAGTGTCTCCTAACATCAGCATTCATTCATCCCAGTCATTGGGCCGACCCCTCAACCCTGATCTAATCTCTCAGGGCAACATGCTTCGGCTTCCTCACTCTTAGGGAACCCCAGTGACTCCTTACACCAGCATTCATTCATCCCAGGTATTGGGCCGACCCCTCAACCCTGATCTAATCTCTCAGGTCAATATGCTTCGGCTCCCTCACTCTTAGGGAACCAATGACTCCTAACACCAGCATTCATTCATCCCAAGCATTGGGCCGACCCCTCAACCCTGATCTAATCTCTCAGGTCAATATGCTTCGGCTCCCTTACTCTTAGGGAACCAGTGACTCCTAACACCAGCATTCATTCATCCCAGGCATTCGGCCGACCCCTCAACCCTGATCTAATCTCTCAGGTCAATATGCTTCGGCTCCCTCACTCTTAGGGAACCAGTGACTCCTAACACCAGCATTCATTCATCCCAAGCTTTGGGCCGACCCCTCAACCTTGATCTAATCTCTCATGTCAATATGCTTCGGCTCCCTTACTCTTAGGGAACCACTGATTCCTAACACCAGCATTCATTCATCCCAAGCATTGGGCCGACCCCTCAACCTTGATCTAATCTCTCAGGTCAATATGCTTCGGCTCCCTCACTCTTAGGGAACCCCAGTGACTCCTAACACCAGCATTCATTCATCGCAAGCATTGGGCCGACCCCTCAACCCTGATCTAATCTCTCAGGTCAATATGCTTCGGCTCCATTACTCTTAGGGAACCAGTGACTCCTAACACCAGCATTCATTCATCCCAAGCATTAAGCCGACCCCTCAACCCTGATCTAATCTCTCAGGTCAATATGCTTCGGCTCCCTTACTCTTTGGAAACCAGTGACTCCTAACACCAGCATTCATTCATCCCAAGCATTGGGCCGACCCCTCAACCTTGATCTAATCTCTCAGGTCAATATGCTTCGGCTCCCTTACTCTTAGGGAACCCCAGTGACTCCTAACACCAGCATTCATTCATCCCAAGCATTGGGCCGACCCCTCAACCCTGATCTAATCTCTCAGGTCAATATGCTTCGGCTCCCTCACTCTTAGGGAACCCCAGTGACTCCTAACACCAGCATTCATTCATCCCAAGCATTGGGCCGACCCCTCAACCTTGATCTAATCTCTCAGGTCAATATGCTTCGGCTCCCTTACTCTTAGGAAACCAGTGACTCCTAACACCAGCATTCATTCATCCCAGGCATTGGGCCGACACCTCAACCCTGATCTAATCTCTCATGTCAATATGCTTCGGCTCCCTTACTCTTAAGGAACCCCAGTGACTCCTAACACCAGCATTCATTCATCCCAGGCATTGGGCCGACACCTCAACCCTGATCTAATCTCTCATGTCAATATGCTTCGGCTCCCTTACTCTTAGGGAACCCCAGTGACTCCTAACACCAGCATTCATTCATCCCAGGCATTGGGCCGACCTCTCAACCTTGATCTAATCTCTCATGTCAATATGCTTCGGTTCCCTCACTCTTAGGGAACCAGTGACTCCTAACACCAGCATTCATTCATCCCAAGCATTGGGCCGACCCGTCAAACCTGATCTAATCTCTCAGGTCAATATGCTTCAGCTTCCTCACTCTTAGGGAACCCCAGTGACTCCTAACACCTGCATTCATTCATCCCAAGCATTGGGCCGACCCCTCAACCTTGATCTAATCTCTCAAGTCAATATGCTTCGGCTTCCTCACTCTTAGGGAACCCCAGTGACTCCTAACACCAGCATTCATTCATCCCAGGCATTGGGCCGACCTCTCAGCCCTGATCTAATCTCTCAAGTCAATATGCTTCGGCTTCCTCACTCTTAGGGAACCAGTGACTACTAGCACCAGCATTCATTCATCCCAAGCATTGGGCCGACCCGTCAAATCTGATCTAATCTCTCAGGTCAATATGCTTCAGCTTCCTCACTCTTAGGGAACCCCAGTGACTCCTAACACCAGCATTCATTCATCCCAAGCATTGGGCCGACCCCTCAACCTTGATCTAATCTCTCAAGTCAATATGCTTCGGCTTCCTCACTCTTAGGGAACCCCAGTGACTCCTAACACCAGCAGTCATTCATCCCAAGCATTGGGCCGACCCCTCAACCTTGATCTAATCTCTCAAGTCAATATGCTTCGGCTTCCTCACTCTTAGGGAACCCCAGTGACTCCTAACACCAGCATTAATTCATCCCAGGCATTGGGCCGACCTCTCAACCCTGATCTAATCTCTCAAGTCAATATGTTTCGGCTTCCTTACTCTTAGGGAACCCCAGTGACTCCTAACACCAGCATTCATTCATCCCAAGCATTGGGCCGACCCCTCAACCTTGATCTAATCTCTCAGGTCAATATGCTTCGGCTCCCTCACTGTTGGGGAACCAGTTACTCCTAACACCAGCATTCATTCATCCCAAGCATTGGGCCGACACCTCAATCTTGATCTAATCTCTCATGTCAATATGCTTCGGCTCCCTCAATCTTAGGGAACCAGTGACTCCTAACACCAGCATTCATTCATCCCAAGCATTGGGCCGACCCCTCAACCCTGATCTAATCTCTCAGGTCAATATGCTTCGGCTTCCTCACTCTTAGGGAACCAGTGACTCCTAACACCAGCATTCATTCATCCCAAGCATTGGGCTGACCCCTCAACCTTGATCTAATCTCTCAGGTCAATATGCTTCGGCTCCCTCACTCTTAGGGAACCCCAGTGACTCCTAACACCAGCATTCATTAATTCCAAGCATTGGGCCGACCCCTCAACCTTGAACTAATCTCTCAGGTCAATATGCTTCGGCTCCCTTACTCTTAGGAAACCAGTGACTCCTAACACCAGCATTCATTCATCCCAGGCATTGGGCCGACACCTCAACCCTGATCTAAACTCTCATGTCAATATGCTTCGGCTCCCTTACTCTTAGCGAACCCCAGTGACTCCTAACACCAGCATTCATTCATCCCAGGCATTGGGCGGACCCCTCAACCTTGATCTAATCTCTCAGGTCAATATGCTTCGGCTCCCTCACTCTTAGGGAACCAGTGACTCCTAACACCAGCATTCATTCATCCCAAGCATTGGGCCGACCCGTCAAACCTGATCTAATCTCTCAGGTCAATATGCTTCAGCTTCCTCACTCTTAGGGAACCCCAGTGACTCCTAACACCTGCATTCATTCATCCCAAGCACTGGGCCGACCCCTCAACCTTGATCTAATCTCTCAAGTCAATATGCTTCGGCTTCCTCACTCTTAGGGAACCCCAGTGACTCCTAACACCAGCATTCATTCATCCCAGGCATTGGGCCGACCTCTCAACCCTGATCTAATCTCTCAAGTCAATATGCTTCGGCTTCCTCACTCTTAGGGAACCAGTGACTACTAGCACCAGCATTCATTCAGCCCAAGCATTGGGCCGACCCGTCAAACCTGATCTAATCTCTCAGGTCAATATGCTTCAGCTTCCTCACTCTTAAGAACCCCAGTGACTCCTAACACCAGCATTCATTCATCCCAAGCATTGAGCCGACCCCTCAACCTTGATCTAATCTCTCAAGTCAATATGCTTCGGCTTCCTCACTCTTAGGGAACCCCAGTGACTCCTAACACCAGCATTCATTCATCCCAGGCATTGGGCCGAGCTCTCAACCCTGATCTATTCTCTCAAGTCAATATGCTTCAGCTTCCTCACTCTTAGGGAACCCCAGTGACTACTAACACCAGCATTCATTCATCCCAGGCATTGGGCCGACCTCTCAACCCTGATCTAATCTCTCAAGTCAATATGCTTCGGCTTCCTCACTCTTAGGGAACCAGTGACTACTAGCACCAGCATTCATTCATCCCAAGCATTGGGCCGACCCCTCAACCCTGATCTAATCTCTCAGGTCAATATGCTTCGGCTCCCTTACTCTTAGGGAACCAGTGACTCCTAAGACCAGCATTCATTCATCCCAGGCATTCGGCCGACCCCTCAACCCTGATTTAATCTCTCAGGTCAATATGCTTCGGCTCCCTCACTCTTAGGGAACCAGTGACTCCTAACACCAGCATTCATTCATCCCAAGCTTTGGGCCGACCCCTCAACCTTGATCTAATCTCTAATGTCAATATGCTTCGGCTCCCTTACTCTTAGGGAACCAGTGACTCCTAACACCAGCATTCATTCATCTCAAGCATTGGGCCGACCCCTCAACCTTGATCTAATCTCTCATGTCAATATGCTTCGGCTCCCTCACTCTTAGGGAACCCCAGTGACTCCTAACACCAGCATTCATTCATCCCAAGCATTGGGCCGACCCCTCAACCCTGATCTAATCTCTCAGGTCAATATGCTTCAGCTTCCTCACTCTTAAAGGACCCCAGTGTCTCCTAACATCAGCATTCATTCATCCCAGTCATTGGGCCGACCCCTCAACCCTGATCTAATCTCTCAGGGCAACATGCTTCGGCTTCCTCACTCTTAGGGAACCCCAGTGACTCCTTACACCAGCATTCATTCATCCCAGGTATTGGGCCGACCCCTCAACCCTGATCTAATCTCTCAGGTCAATATGCTTCGGCTCCCTCACTCTTAGGGAACCAATGACTCCTAACACCAGCATTCATTCATCCCAAGCATTGGGCCGACCCCTCAACCCTGATCTAATCTCTCAGGTCAATATGCTTCGGCTCCCTTACTCTTAGGGAACCAGTGACTCCTAACACCAGCATTAATTCATCCCAGGCATTGGGCCGACCTCTCAACCCTGATCTAATCTCTCAAGTCAATATGTTTCGGCTTCCTTACTCTTAGGGAACCCTAGTGACTCCTAACACCAGCATTCATTCATCCCAAGCATTGGGCCGACCCCTCAACCTTGATCTAATCTCTCAGGTCAATATGCTTCGGCTCCCTCACTCTTGGGGAACCAGTTACTCCTAACACCAGCATTCATTCATCCCAAGCAATGGGCCGACACCTCAACCTTGATCTAATCTCTCATGTCAATATGCTTCGGCTCCCTCACTCTTAGGGAACCAGTGACTCCTAACACCAGCATTCATTCATCCCAAGCATTGGGCCGACCCCTCAACCCTGATCTAATCTCTCAGGTCAATATGCTTCGGCTTCCTCACTCTTAGGGAACCAGTGACTCCTAACACCAGCATTCATTCATCCCAAGCATTGGGCTGACCCCTCAACCTTGATCTAATCTCTCAGGTCAATATGCTTCGGCTCCCTTACTCTTAGGGAACCCCAGTGACTCCTAACACCAGCATTCATTCATCCCAAGCATTGGGCCGACCCCTCAACCCTGATCTAATCTCTCAGGTCAATATGCTTCGGCTCCCTCACCCTTAGGGAACCCCAGTGACTCCTAACACCAGCATTCATTCATTCCAAGCATTGGGCCGACCCCTCAACCTTGATCTAATCTCTCAGGTCAATATGCTTCGGCTCCCTTACTCTTAGGAAACCAGTGACTCCTAACACCAGCATTCATTCATCCCAGGCATTGGGCCGACACCTCAACCCTGATCTAAACTCTCATGTCAATATGCTTCGGCTCCCTTACTCTTAGCGAACCCCAGTGACTCCTAACACCAGCATTCATTCATCCCAGGCATTGGGCTGACCCCTCAACCTTGATCTAATCTCTCAGGTCAATATGCTTCGGCTCCCTCACTCTTAGGGAACCAGTGACTCCTAACACCAGCATTCATTCATCCCAAGCATTGGGCCGACCCGTCAAACCTGTTCTAATCTCTCAGGTCAATATGCTTCAGCTTCCTCACTCTTAGGGAACCCCAGTGACTCCTAACACCTGCATTCATTCATCCCAAGCACTGGGCCGACCCCTCAACCTTGATCTAATCTCTCAAGTCAATATGCTTCGGCTTCCTCACTCTTAGGGAACCCCAGTGACTCCTAACACCAGCATTCATTCATCCCAGGCATTGGGCCGACCTCTCAACACTGATCTAATCTCTCAAGTCAATATGCTTCGGCTTCCTCACTCTTAGGGAACCAGTGACTACTAGCACCAGCATTCATTCATCCCAAGCATTGGGCCGACCCGTCAAACCTGATCTAATCTCTCAGGTCAATATGCTTCAGCTTCCTCACTCTTAAGAACCCCAGTGACTCCTAACACCAGCATTCATTCATCCCAAGCATTGAGCCGACCCCTCAACCTTGATCTAATCTCTCAAGTCAATATGCTTCGGCTTCCTCACTCTTAGGGAACCCCAGTGACTCCTAACACCAGCATTCATTCATCCCAGGCATTGGGCCGAGCTCTCAACCCTGATCTATTCTCTCAAGTCAATATGCTTCAGCTTCCTCACTCTTAGGGAACCCCAGTGACTACTAACACCAGCATTCATTCATCCCAGGCATTGGGCCGACCTCTCAACCCTGATCTAATCTCTCAAGTCAATATGCTTCGGCTTCCTCACTCTTAGGGAACCAGTGACTACTAGCACCAGCATTCATTCATCCCAAGCATTGGGCCGACCCCTCAACCCTGATCTAATCTCTCAGGTCAATATGCTTCGGCTCCCTTACTCTTAGGGAACCAGTGACTCCTAAGACCAGCATTCATTCATCCCAGGCATTCGGCCGACCCCTCAACCCTGATCTAATCTCTCAGGTCAATATGCTTCGGCTCCCTCACTCTTAGGGAACCAGTGACTCCTAACACCAGCATTCATTCATCCCAAGCTTTGGGCCGACCCCTCAACCTTGATCTAATCTCTAATGTCAATATGCTTCGGCTCCCTTACTCTTAGGGAACCAGTGACTCCTAACACCAGCATTCATTCATCTCAAGCATTGGGCCGACCCCTCAACCTTGATCTAATCTCTCATGTCAATATGCTTCGGCTCCCTCACTCTTAGGGAACCCCAGTGATTCCTAACACCAGCACTCATTCATCCCAAGCATTGGGCCGACCCCTCAAACCTGATCTAATCTCTCAGGTCAATATGCTTCGGCTCCCTCACTCTAAGGGAACCAGTGACTTCTAACACCAGCATTCATTCATCCCAAGCATTAAGCCGACCCCTCAACCCCGATCTAATCTCTCAGGTCAATATGCTTCGGCTCCCTTACGCTTAGGAAACCAGTGACTCCTAACACCAGCATTCATTCATCCCAGACATTGGGCCGACACCTCTACCCTGATCTAATTTCTCAGGTCAATATGCTCCGGCTCCCTCACTCTTAGGGAACCAGCGACTCCAAACACCAGCATTCATTCATCCCAGGCATTGGGCCGACCCCTCAACCTTGATTTAATCTCTCAGGTCAATATGCTTCGGCTCCCTCACTCTTAGGGAACCCCAGTGACTCCTAACACCAGCATTCATTCATCCCAGGCATTGGGCCGACCACTCAACCCTGATTTAATCTCTCAGGTCAATATGCTTCGGCTCCCTCACTCTTAGGGAACCAGTGACTCCTAACACCAGCATTCATTAATCCCAGGCATTGGGCGGAACCCTCAACCCTGATCTAATCTCTCAGGTCAATATGCTTCGGCTCCCTCACTCTTAGGTAACCCCAGTGACTCCTAACACCAGCATTCATTCATCCCAGGCATTGGGCCGACCCCTCAACCCTGATCTAATCTCTCAGGTCAATATGCTTCGGCTTCCTCACTCTTAGGGAACCCCAGTGACTCCTAACACCAGCATTCATTCATCCCAGGCATTGGGCCGACCCCTCAACCCTGATCTAATCTCTCAGGTCAATATGCTTCAGCTTCCTCACTCTTAAAGGACCCCAGTGTCTCCTAACATCAGCATTCATTCATCCCAGTCATTGGGCCGACCCCTCAACCCTGATCTAATCTCTCAGGGCAACATGCTTCGGCTTCCTCACTCTTAGGGAACCCCAGTGACTCCTTACACCAGCATTCATTCATCCCAGGTATTGGGCCGACCCCTCAACCCTGATCTAATCTCTCAGGTCAATATGCTTCGGCTCCCTCACTCTTAGGGAACCAATGACTCCTAACACCAGCATTCATTCATCCCAAGCATTGGGCCGACCCCTCAACCCTGATCTAATCTCTCAGGTCAATATGCTTCGGCTCCCTTACTCTTAGGGAACCAGTGACTCCTAACACCAGCATTCATTCATCCCAGGCATTCGGCCGACCCCTCAACCCTGATCTAATCTCTCAGGTCAATATGCTTCGGCTCCCTCACTCTTAGGGAACCAGTGACTCCTAACACCAGCATTCATTCATCCCAAGCTTTGGGCCGACCCCTCAACCTTGATCTAATCTCTCATGTCAATATGCTTCGGCTCCCTTACTCTTAGGGAACCACTGATTCCTAACACCAGCATTCATTCATCCCAAGCATTGGGCCGACCCCTCAACCTTGATCTAATCTCTCAGGTCAATATGCTTCGGCTCCCTCACTCTTAGGGAACCCCAGTGACTCCTAACACCAGCATTCATTCATCGCAAGCATTGGGCCGACCCCTCAACCCTGATCTAATCTCTCAGGTCAATATGCTTCGGCTCCATTACTCTTAGGGAACCAGTGACTCCTAACACCAGCATTCATTCATCCCAAGCATTAAGCCGACCCCTCAACCCTGATCTAATCTCTCAGGTCAATATGCTTCGGCTCCCTTACTCTTTGGAAACCAGTGACTCCTAACACCAGCATTCATTCATCCCAAGCATTGGGCCGACCCCTCAACCTTGATCTAATCTCTCAGGTCAATATGCTTCGGCTCCCTTACTCTTAGGGAACCCCAGTGACTCCTAACACCAGCATTCATTCATCCCAAGCATTGGGCCGACCCCTCAACCCTGATCTAATCTCTCAGGTCAATATGCTTCGGCTCCCTCACTCTTAGGGAACCCCAGTGACTCCTAACACCAGCATTCATTCATCCCAAGCATTGGGCCGACCCCTCAACCTTGATCTAATCTCTCAGGTCAATATGCTTCGGCTCCCTTACTCTTAGGAAACCAGTGACTCCTAACACCAGCATTCATTCATCCCAGGCATTGGGCCGACACCTCAACCCTGATCTAATCTCTCATGTCAATATGCTTCGGCTCCCTTACTCTTAAGGAACCCCAGTGACTCCTAACACCAGCATTCATTCATCCCAGGCATTGGGCCGACACCTCAACCCTGATCTAATCTCTCATGTCAATATGCTTCGGCTCCCTTACTCTTAGGGAACCCCAGTGACTCCTAACACCAGCATTCATTCATCCCAGGCATTGGGCCGACCTCTCAACCTTGATCTAATCTCTCATGTCAATATGCTTCGGTTCCCTCACTCTTAGGGAACCAGTGACTCCTAACACCAGCATTCATTCATCCCAAGCATTGGGCCGACCCGTCAAACCTGATCTAATCTCTCAGGTCAATATGCTTCAGCTTCCTCACTCTTAGGGAACCCCAGTGACTCCTAACACCTGCATTCATTCATCCCAAGCATTGGGCCGACCCCTCAACCTTGATCTAATCTCTCAAGTCAATATGCTTCGGCTTCCTCACTCTTAGGGAACCCCAGTGACTCCTAACACCAGCATTCATTCATCCCAGGCATTGGGCCGACCTCTCAGCCCTGATCTAATCTCTCAAGTCAATATGCTTCGGCTTCCTCACTCTTAGGGAACCAGTGACTACTAGCACCAGCATTCATTCATCCCAAGCATTGGGCCGACCCGTCAAATCTGATCTAATCTCTCAGGTCAATATGCTTCAGCTTCCTCACTCTTAGGGAACCCCAGTGACTCCTAACACCAGCATTCATTCATCCCAAGCATTGGGCCGACCCCTCAACCTTGATCTAATCTCTCAAGTCAATATGCTTCGGCTTCCTCACTCTTAGGGAACCCCAGTGACTCCTAACACCAGCAGTCATTCATCCCAAGCATTGGGCCGACCCCTCAACCTTGATCTAATCTCTCAAGTCAATATGCTTCGGCTTCCTCACTCTTAGGGAACCCCAGTGACTCCTAACACCAGCATTAATTCATCCCAGGCATTGGGCCGACCTCTCAACCCTGATCTAATCTCTCAAGTCAATATGTTTCGGCTTCCTTACTCTTAGGGAACCCCAGTGACTCCTAACACCAGCATTCATTCATCCCAAGCATTGGGCCGACCCCTCAACCTTGATCTAATCTCTCAGGTCAATATGCTTCGGCTCCCTCACTGTTGGGGAACCAGTTACTCCTAACACCAGCATTCATTCATCCCAAGCATTGGGCCGACACCTCAATCTTGATCTAATCTCTCATGTCAATATGCTTCGGCTCCCTCAATCTTAGGGAACCAGTGACTCCTAACACCAGCATTCATTCATCCCAAGCATTGGGCCGACCCCTCAACCCTGATCTAATCTCTCAGGTCAATATGCTTCGGCTTCCTCACTCTTAGGGAACCAGTGACTCCTAACACCAGCATTCATTCATCCCAAGCATTGGGCTGACCCCTCAACCTTGATCTAATCTCTCAGGTCAATATGCTTCGGCTCCCTCACTCTTAGGGAACCCCAGTGACTCCTAACACCAGCATTCATTAATTCCAAGCATTGGGCCGACCCCTCAACCTTGAACTAATCTCTCAGGTCAATATGCTTCGGCTCCCTTACTCTTAGGAAACCAGTGACTCCTAACACCAGCATTCATTCATCCCAGGCATTGGGCCGACACCTCAACCCTGATCTAAACTCTCATGTCAATATGCTTCGGCTCCCTTACTCTTAGCGAACCCCAGTGACTCCTAACACCAGCATTCATTCATCCCAGGCATTGGGCTGACCCCTCAACCTTGATCTAATCTCTCAGGTCAATATGCTTCGGCTCCCTCACTCTTAGGGAACCAGTGACTCCTAACACCAGCATTCATTCATCCCAAGCATTGGGCCGACCCGTCAAACCTGATCTAATCTCTCAGGTCAATATGCTTCAGCTTCCTCACTCTTAGGGAACCCCAGTGACTCCTAACACCTGCATTCATTCATCCCAAGCACTGGGCCGACCCCTCAACCTTGATCTAATCTCTCAAGTCAATATGCTTCGGCTTCCTCACTCTTAGGGAACCCCAGTGACTCCTAACACCAGCATTCATTCATCCCAGGCATTGGGCCGACCTCTCAACCCTGATCTAATCTCTCAAGTCAATATGCTTCGGCTTCCTCACTCTTAGGGAACCAGTGACTACTAGCACCAGCATTCATTCAGCCCAAGCATTGGGCCGACCCGTCAAACCTGATCTAATCTCTCAGGTCAATATGCTTCAGCTTCCTCACTCTTAAGAACCCCAGTGACTCCTAACACCAGCATTCATTCATCCCAAGCATTGAGCCGACCCCTCAACCTTGATCTAATCTCTCAAGTCAATATGCTTCGGCTTCCTCACTCTTAGGGAACCCCAGTGACTCCTAACACCAGCATTCATTCATCCCAGGCATTGGGCCGAGCTCTCAACCCTGATCTATTCTCTCAAGTCAATATGCTTCAGCTTCCTCACTCTTAGGGAACCCCAGTGACTACTAACACCAGCATTCATTCATCCCAGGCATTGGGCCGACCTCTCAACCCTGATCTAATCTCTCAAGTCAATATGCTTCGGCTTCCTCACTCTTAGGGAACCAGTGACTACTAGCACCAGCATTCATTCATCCCAAGCATTGGGCCGACCCCTCAACCCTGATCTAATCTCTCAGGTCAATATGCTTCGGCTCCCTTACTCTTAGGGAACCAGTGACTCCTAAGACCAGCATTCATTCATCCCAGGCATTCGGCCGACCCCTCAACCCTGATTTAATCTCTCAGGTCAATATGCTTCGGCTCCCTCACTCTTAGGGAACCAGTGACTCCTAACACCAGCATTCATTCATCCCAAGCTTTGGGCCGACCCCTCAACCTTGATCTAATCTCTAATGTCAATATGCTTCGGCTCCCTTACTCTTAGGGAACCAGTGACTCCTAACACCAGCATTCATTCATCTCAAGCATTGGGCCGACCCCTCAACCTTGATCTAATCTCTCATGTCAATATGCTTCGGCTCCCTCACTCTTAGGGAACCCCAGTGACTCCTAACACCAGCATTCATTCATCCCAAGCATTGGGCCGACCCCTCAACCCTGATCTAATCTCTCAGGTCAATATGCTTCAGCTTCCTCACTCTTAAAGGACCCCAGTGTCTCCTAACATCAGCATTCATTCATCCCAGTCATTGGGCCGACCCCTCAACCCTGATCTAATCTCTCAGGGCAACATGCTTCGGCTTCCTCACTCTTAGGGAACCCCAGTGACTCCTTACACCAGCATTCATTCATCCCAGGTATTGGGCCGACCCCTCAACCCTGATCTAATCTCTCAGGTCAATATGCTTCGGCTCCCTCACTCTTAGGGAACCAATGACTCCTAACACCAGCATTCATTCATCCCAAGCATTGGGCCGACCCCTCAACCCTGATCTAATCTCTCAGGTCAATATGCTTCGGCTCCCTTACTCTTAGGGAACCAGTGACTCCTAACACCAGCATTCATTCATCCCAGGCATTCGGCCGACCCCTCAACCCTGATCTAATCTCTCAGGTCAATATGCTTCGGCTCCCTCACTCTTAGGGAACCAGTGACTCCTAACACCAGCATTCATTCATCCCAAGCTTTGGGCCGACCCCTCAACCTTGATCTAATCTCTCATGTCAATATGCTTCGGCTCCCTTACTCTTAGGGAACCACTGATTCCTAACACCAGCATTCATTCATCCCAAGCATTGGGCCGACCCCTCAACCTTGATCTAATCTCTCAGGTCAATATGCTTCGGCTCCCTCACTCTTAGGGAACCCCAGTGACTCCTAACACCAGCATTCATTCATCGCAAGCATTGGGCCGACCCCTCAACCCTGATCTAATCTCTCAGGTCAATATGCTTCGGCTCCATTACTCTTAGGGAACCAGTGACTCCTAACACCAGCATTCATTCATCCCAAGCATTAAGCCGACCCCTCAACCCTGATCTAATCTCTCAGGTCAATATGCTTCGGCTCCCTTACTCTTTGGAAACCAGTGACTCCTAACACCAGCATTCATTCATCCCAAGCATTGGGCCGACCCCTCAACCTTGATCTAATCTCTCAGGTCAATATGCTTCGGCTCCCTTACTCTTAGGGAACCCCAGTGACTCCTAACACCAGCATTCATTCATCCCAAGCATTGGGCCGACCCCTCAACCCTGATCTAATCTCTCAGGTCAATATGCTTCGGCTCCCTCACTCTTAGGGAACCCCAGTGACTCCTAACACCAGCATTCATTCATCCCAAGCATTGGGCCGACCCCTCAACCTTGATCTAATCTCTCAGGTCAATATGCTTCGGCTCCCTTACTCTTAGGAAACCAGTGACTCCTAACACCAGCATTCATTCATCCCAGGCATTGGGCCGACACCTCAACCCTGATCTAATCTCTCATGTCAATATGCTTCGGCTCCCTTACTCTTAAGGAACCCCAGTGACTCCTAACACCAGCATTCATTCATCCCAGGCATTGGGCCGACACCTCAACCCTGATCTAATCTCTCATGTCAATATGCTTCGGCTCCCTTACTCTTAGGGAACCCCAGTGACTCCTAACACCAGCATTCATTCATCCCAGGCATTGGGCCGACCTCTCAACCTTGATCTAATCTCTCATGTCAATATGCTTCGGTTCCCTCACTCTTAGGGAACCAGTGACTCCTAACACCAGCATTCATTCATCCCAAGCATTGGGCCGACCCGTCAAACCTGATCTAATCTCTCAGGTCAATATGCTTCAGCTTCCTCACTCTTAGGGAACCCCAGTGACTCCTAACACCTGCATTCATTCATCCCAAGCATTGGGCCGACCCCTCAACCTTGATCTAATCTCTCAAGTCAATATGCTTCGGCTTCCTCACTCTTAGGGAACCCCAGTGACTCCTAACACCAGCATTCATTCATCCCAGGCATTGGGCCGACCTCTCAGCCCTGATCTAATCTCTCAAGTCAATATGCTTCGGCTTCCTCACTCTTAGGGAACCAGTGACTACTAGCACCAGCATTCATTCATCCCAAGCATTGGGCCGACCCGTCAAATCTGATCTAATCTCTCAGGTCAATATGCTTCAGCTTCCTCACTCTTAGGGAACCCCAGTGACTCCTAACACCAGCATTCATTCATCCCAAGCATTGGGCCGACCCCTCAACCTTGATCTAATCTCTCAAGTCAATATGCTTCGGCTTCCTCACTCTTAGGGAACCCCAGTGACTCCTAACACCAGCAGTCATTCATCCCAAGCATTGGGCCGACCCCTCAACCTTGATCTAATCTCTCAAGTCAATATGCTTCGGCTTCCTCACTCTTAGGGAACCCCAGTGACTCCTAACACCAGCATTAATTCATCCCAGGCATTGGGCCGACCTCTCAACCCTGATCTAATCTCTCAAGTCAATATGTTTCGGCTTCCTTACTCTTAGGGAACCCCAGTGACTCCTAACACCAGCATTCATTCATCCCAAGCATTGGGCCGACCCCTCAACCTTGATCTAATCTCTCAGGTCAATATGCTTCGGCTCCCTCACTGTTGGGGAACCAGTTACTCCTAACACCAGCATTCATTCATCCCAAGCATTGGGCCGACCCCTCAACCTTGATCTAATCTCTCATGTCAATATGCTTCGGCTCCCTCAATCTTAGGGAACCAGTGACTCCTAACACCAGCATTCATTCATCCCAAGCATTGGGCCGACCCCTCAACCCTGATCTAATCTCTCAGGTCAATATGCTTCGGCTTCCTCACTCTTAGGGAACCAGTGACTCCTAACACCAGCATTCATTCATCCCAAGCATTGGGCTGACCCCTCAACCTTGATCTAATCTCTCAGGTCAATATGCTTCGGCTCCCTCACTCTTAGGGAACCCCAGTGACTCCTAACACCAGCATTCATTAATTCCAAGCATTGGGCCGACCCCTCAACCTTGAACTAATCTCTCAGGTCAATATGCTTCGGCTCCCTTACTCTTAGGAAACCAGTGACTCCTAACACCAGCATTCATTCATCCCAGGCATTGGGCCGACACCTCAACCCTGATCTAAACTCTCATGTCAATATGCTTCGGCTCCCTTACTCTTAGCGAACCCCAGTGACTCCTAACACCAGCATTCATTCATCCCAGGCATTGGGCTGACCCCTCAACCTTGATCTAATCTCTCAGGTCAATATGCTTCGGCTCCCTCACTCTTAGGGAACCAGTGACTCCTAACACCAGCATTCATTCATCCCAAGCATTGGGCCGACCCGTCAAACCTGATCTAATCTCTCAGGTCAATATGCTTCAGCTTCCTCACTCTTAGGGAACCCCAGTGACTCCTAACACCTGCATTCATTCATCCCAAGCACTGGGCCGACCCCTCAACCTTGATCTAATCTCTCAAGTCAATATGCTTCGGCTTCCTCACTCTTAGGGAACCCCAGTGACTCCTAACACCAGCATTCATTCATCCCAGGCATTGGGCCGACCTCTCAACCCTGATCTAATCTCTCAAGTCAATATGCTTCGGCTTCCTCACTCTTAGGGAACCAGTGACTACTAGCACCAGCATTCATTCAGCCCAAGCATTGGGCCGACCCGTCAAACCTGATCTAATCTCTCAGGTCAATATGCTTCAGCTTCCTCACTCTTAAGAACCCCAGTGACTCCTAACACCAGCATTCATTCATCCCAAGCATTGAGCCGACCCCTCAACCTTGATCTAATCTCTCAAGTCAATATGCTTCGGCTTCCTCACTCTTAGGGAACCCCAGTGACTCCTAACACCAGCATTCATTCATCCCAGGCATTGGGCCGAGCTCTCAACCCTGATCTATTCTCTCAAGTCAATATGCTTCAGCTTCCTCACTCTTAGGGAACCCCAGTGACTACTAACACCAGCATTCATTCATCCCAGGCATTGGGCCGACCTCTCAACCCTGATCTAATCTCTCAAGTCAATATGCTTCGGCTTCCTCACTCTTAGGGAACCAGTGACTACTAGCACCAGCATTCATTCATCCCAAGCATTGGGCCGACCCCTCAACCCTGATCTAATCTCTCAGGTCAATATGCTTCGGCTCCCTTACTCTTAGGGAACCAGTGACTCCTAAGACCAGCATTCATTCATCCCAGGCATTCGGCCGACCCCTCAACCCTGATTTAATCTCTCAGGTCAATATGCTTCGGCTCCCTCACTCTTAGGGAACCAGTGACTCCTAACACCAGCATTCATTCATCCCAAGCTTTGGGCCGACCCCTCAACCTTGATCTAATCTCTAATGTCAATATGCTTCGGCTCCCTTACTCTTAGGGAACCAGTGACTCCTAACACCAGCATTCATTCATCTCAAGCATTGGGCCGACCCCTCAACCTTGATCTAATCTCTCATGTCAATATGCTTCGGCTCCCTCACTCTTAGGGAACCCCAGTGACTCCTAACACCAGCATTCATTCATCCCAAGCATTGGGCCGACCCCTCAACCCTGATCTAATCTCTCAGGTCAATATGCTTCAGCTTCCTCACTCTTAAAGGACCCCAGTGTCTCCTAACATCAGCATTCATTCATCCCAGTCATTGGGCCGACCCCTCAACCCTGATCTAATCTCTCAGGGCAACATGCTTCGGCTTCCTCACTCTTAGGGAACCCCAGTGACTCCTTACACCAGCATTCATTCATCCCAGGTATTGGGCCGACCCCTCAACCCTGATCTAATCTCTCAGGTCAATATGCTTCGGCTCCCTCACTCTTAGGGAACCAATGACTCCTAACACCAGCATTCATTCATCCCAAGCATTGGGCCGACCCCTCAACCCTGATCTAATCTCTCAGGTCAATATGCTTCGGCTCCCTTACTCTTAGGGAACCAGTGACTCCTAACACCAGCATTCATTCATCCCAGGCATTCGGCCGACCCCTCAGCCCTGATCTAATCTCTCAGGTCAATATGCTTCGGCTCCCTCACTCTTAGGGAACCAGTGACTCCTAACACCAGCATTCATTCATCCCAAGTTTGGGCCGACCCCTCAACCTTGATCTAATCTCTCATGTCAATATGCTTCGGCTCCCTTACTCTTAGGGAACCACTGATTCCTAACACCAGCATTCATTCATCCCAAGCATTGGGCCGACCCCTCAACCTTGATCTAATCTCTCAGGTCAATATGCTTCGGCTCCCTCACTCTTAGGGAACCCCAGTGACTCCTAACACCAGCATTCATTCATCGCAAGCATTGGGCCGACCCCTCAACCCTGATCTAATCTCTCAGGTCAATATGCTTCGGCTCCATTACTCTTAGGGAACCAGTGACTCCTAACACCAGCATTCATTCATCCCAAGCATTAAGCCGACCCCTCAACCCTGATCTAATCTCTCAGGTCAATATGCTTCGGCTCCCTTACTCTTTGGAAACCAGTGACTCCTAACACCAGCATTCATTCATCCCAAGCATTGGGCCGACCCCTCAACCTTGATCTAATCTCTCAAGTCAATATGCTTCGGCTTCCTCACTCTTAGGGAACCCCAGTGACTCCTAACACCAGCATTCATTCATCCCAAGCATTGGGCCGACCCCTCAACCTTGATCTAATCTCTCAAGTCAATATGCTTCGGCTTCCTCACTCTTAGGGAACCCCAGTGACTCCTAACACCAGCATTAATTCATCCCAGGCATTGGGCCGACCTCTCAACCCTGATCTAATCTCTCAAGTCAATATGTTTCGGCTTCCTTACTCTTAGGGAACCCCAGTGACTCCTAACACCAGCATTCATTCATCCCAAGCATTGGGCCGACCCCTCAACCTTGATCTAATCTCTCAGGTCAATATGCTTCGGCTCCCTCACTGTTGGGGAACCAGTTACTCCTAACACCAGCATTCATTCATCCCAAGCATTGGGCCGACACCTCAACCTTGATCTAATCTCTCATGTCAATATGCTTCGGCTCCCTCACTCTTAGGGAACCAGTGACTCCTAACACCAGCATTCATTCATCCCAAGCATTGGGCCGACCCCTCAACCCTGATCTAATCTCTCAGGTCAATATGCTTCGGCTTCCTCACTCTTAGGGAACCAGTGGATCCTAACACCAGCATTCATTCATCCCAAGCATTGGGCTGACCCCTCAACCTTGATCTAATCTCTCAGGTCAATATGCTTCGGCTCCCTTACTCTTAGGGAACCCCAGTGACTCCTAACACCAGCATTCATTCATCCCAAGCATTGGGCCGACCCCTCAACCCTGATCTAATCTCTCAGGTCAATATGCTTCGGCTCCCTCACTCTTAGGGAACCCCAGTGACTCCTAACACCAGCATTCATTCATTCCAAGCATTGGGCCGACCCCTCAACCTTGATCTAATCTCTCAGGTCAATATGCTTCGGCTCCCTTACTCTTAGGAAACCAGTGACTCCTAACACCAGCATTCATTCATCCCAGGCATTGGGCCGACACCTCAACCCTGATCTAAACTCTCATGTCAATATGCTTCGGCTCCCTTACTCTTAGCGAACCCCAGTGACTCCTAACACCAGCATTCATTCATCCCAGGCATTGGGCTGACCCCTCAACCTTGATCTAATCTCTCAGGTCAATATGCTTCGGCTCCCTCACTCTTAGGGAACCAGTGACTCCTAACACCAGCATTCATTCATCCCAAGCATTGGGCCGACCCGTCAAACCTGATCTAATCTCTCAGGTCAATATGCTTCAGCTTCCTCACTCTTAGGGAACCCCAGTGACTCCTAACACCTGCATTCATTCATCCCAAGCATTGGGCCGACCCCTCAACCTTGATCTAATCTCTCAGGTCAATATGCTTCGGCTCCCTCACTGTTGGGGAACCAGTTACTCCTAACACCAGCATTCATTCATCCCAAGCATTGGGCCGACACCTCAATCTTGATCTAATCTCTCATGTCAATATGCTTCGGCTCCCTCAATCTTAGGGAACCAGTGACTCCTAACACCAGCATTCATTCATCCCAAGCATTGGGCCGACCCCTCAACCCTGATCTAATCTCTCAGGTCAATATGCTTCGGCTTCCTCACTCTTAGGGAACCAGTGACTCCTAACACCAGCATTCATTCATCCCAAGCATTGGGCTGACCCCTCAACCTTGATCTAATCTCTCAGGTCAATATGCTTCGGCTCCCTCACTCTTAGGGAACCCCAGTGACTCCTAACACCAGCATTCATTAATTCCAAGCATTGGGCCGACCCCTCAACCTTGAACTAATCTCTCAGGTCAATATGCTTCGGCTCCCTTACTCTTAGGAACCAGTGACTCCTAACACCAGCATTCATTCATCCCAGGCATTGGGCCGACACCTCAACCCTGATCTAAACTCTCATGTCAATATGCTTCGGCTCCCTTACTCTTAGCGAACCCCAGTGACTCCTAACACCAGCATTCATTCATCCCAGGCATTGGGCTGACCCCTCAACCTTGATCTAATCTCTCAGGTCAATATGCTTCGGCTCCCTCACTCTTAGGGAACCAGTGACTCCTAACACCAGCATTCATTCATCCCAAGCATTGGGCCGACCCGTCAAACCTGATCTAATCTCTCAGGTCAATATGCTTCAGCTTCCTCACTCTTAGGGAACCCCAGTGACTCCTAACACCTGCATTCATTCATCCCAAGCACTGGGCCGACCCCTCAACCTTGATCTAATCTCTCAAGTCAATATGCTTCGGCTTCCTCACTCTTAGGGAACCCCAGTGACTCCTAACACCAGCATTCATTCATCCCAGGCATTGGGCCGACCTCTCAACCCTGATCTAATCTCTCAAGTCAATATGCTTCGGCTTCCTCACTCTTAGGGAACCAGTGACTACTAGCACCAGCATTCATTCAGCCCAAGCATTGGGCCGACCCGTCAAACCTGATCTAATCTCTCAGGTCAATATGCTTCAGCTTCCTCACTCTTAAGAACCCCAGTGACTCCTAACACCAGCATTCATTCATCCCAAGCATTGAGCCGACCCCTCAACCTTGATCTAATCTCTCAAGTCAATATGCTTCGGCTTCCTCACTCTTAGGGAACCCCAGTGACTCCTAACACCAGCATTCATTCATCCCAGGCATTGGGCCGAGCTCTCAACCCTGATCTATTCTCTCAAGTCAATATGCTTCAGCTTCCTCACTCTTAGGGAACCCCAGTGACTACTAACACCAGCATTCATTCATCCCAGGCATTGGGCCGACCTCTCAACCCTGATCTAATCTCTCAAGTCAATATGCTTCGGCTTCCTCACTCTTAGGGAACCAGTGACTACTAGCACCAGCATTCATTCATCCCAAGCATTGGGCCGACCCCTCAACCCTGATCTAATCTCTCAGGTCAATATGCTTCGGCTCCCTTACTCTTAGGGAACCAGTGACTCCTAAGACCAGCATTCATTCATCCCAGGCATTCGGCCGACCCCTCAACCCTGATTTAATCTCTCAGGTCAATATGCTTCGGCTCCCTCACTCTTAGGGAACCAGTGACTCCTAACACCAGCATTCATTCATCCCAAGCTTTGGGCCGACCCCTCAACCTTGATCTAATCTCTAATGTCAATATGCTTCGGCTCCCTTACTCTTAGGGAACCAGTGACTCCTAACACCAGCATTCATTCATCTCAAGCATTGGGCCGACCCCTCAACCTTGATCTAATCTCTCATGTCAATATGCTTCGGCTCCCTCACTCTTAGGGAACCCCAGTGACTCCTAACACCAGCATTCATTCATCCCAAGCATTGGGCCGACCCCTCAACCCTGATCTAATCTCTCAGGTCAATATGCTTCAGCTTCCTCACTCTTAAAGGACCCCAGTGTCTCCTAACATCAGCATTCATTCATCCCAGTCATTGGGCCGACCCCTCAACCCTGATCTAATCTCTCAGGGCAACATGCTTCGGCTTCCTCACTCTTAGGGAACCCCAGTGACTCCTTACACCAGCATTCATTCATCCCAGGTATTGGGCCGACCCCTCAACCCTGATCTAATCTCTCAGGTCAATATGCTTCGGCTCCCTCACTCTTAGGGAACCAATGACTCCTAACACCAGCATTCATTCATCCCAAGCATTGGGCCGACCCCTCAACCCTGATCTAATCTCTCAGGTCAATATGCTTCGGCTCCCTTACTCTTAGGGAACCAGTGACTCCTAACACCAGCATTCATTCATCCCAGGCATTCGGCCGACCCCTCAGCCCTGATCTAATCTCTCAGGTCAATATGCTTCGGCTCCCTCACTCTTAGGGAACCAGTGACTCCTAACACCAGCATTCATTCATCCCAAGTTTGGGCCGACCCCTCAACCTTGATCTAATCTCTCATGTCAATATGCTTCGGCTCCCTTACTCTTAGGGAACCACTGATTCCTAACACCAGCATTCATTCATCCCAAGCATTGGGCCGACCCCTCAACCTTGATCTAATCTCTCAGGTCAATATGCTTCGGCTCCCTCACTCTTAGGGAACCCCAGTGACTCCTAACACCAGCATTCATTCATCGCAAGCATTGGGCCGACCCCTCAACCCTGATCTAATCTCTCAGGTCAATATGCTTCGGCTCCATTACTCTTAGGGAACCAGTGACTCCTAACACCAGCATTCATTCATCCCAAGCATTAAGCCGACCCCTCAACCCTGATCTAATCTCTCAGGTCAATATGCTTCGGCTCCCTTACTCTTTGGAAACCAGTGACTCCTAACACCAGCATTCATTCATCCCAAGCATTGGGCCGACCCCTCAACCTTGATCTAATCTCTCAAGTCAATATGCTTCGGCTTCCTCACTCTTAGGGAACCCCAGTGACTCCTAACACCAGCATTCATTCATCCCAAGCATTGGGCCGACCCCTCAACCTTGATCTAATCTCTCAAGTCAATATGCTTCGGCTTCCTCACTCTTAGGGAACCCCAGTGACTCCTAACACCAGCATTAATTCATCCCAGGCATTGGGCCGACCTCTCAACCCTGATCTAATCTCTCAAGTCAATATGTTTCGGCTTCCTTACTCTTAGGGAACCCCAGTGACTCCTAACACCAGCATTCATTCATCCCAAGCATTGGGCCGACCCCTCAACCTTGATCTAATCTCTCAGGTCAATATGCTTCGGCTCCCTCACTGTTGGGGAACCAGTTACTCCTAACACCAGCATTCATTCATCCCAAGCATTGGGCCGACACCTCAACCTTGATCTAATCTCTCATGTCAATATGCTTCGGCTCCCTCACTCTTAGGGAACCAGTGACTCCTAACACCAGCATTCATTCATCCCAAGCATTGGGCCGACCCCTCAACCCTGATCTAATCTCTCAGGTCAATATGCTTCGGCTTCCTCACTCTTAGGGAACCAGTGGATCCTAACACCAGCATTCATTCATCCCAAGCATTGGGCTGACCCCTCAACCTTGATCTAATCTCTCAGGTCAATATGCTTCGGCTCCCTTACTCTTAGGGAACCCCAGTGACTCCTAACACCAGCATTCATTCATCCCAAGCATTGGGCCGACCCCTCAACCCTGATCTAATCTCTCAGGTCAATATGCTTCGGCTCCCTCACTCTTAGGGAACCCCAGTGACTCCTAACACCAGCATTCATTCATTCCAAGCATTGGGCCGACCCCTCAACCTTGATCTAATCTCTCAGGTCAATATGCTTCGGCTCCCTTACTCTTAGGAAACCAGTGACTCCTAACACCAGCATTCATTCATCCCAGGCATTGGGCCGACACCTCAACCCTGATCTAAACTCTCATGTCAATATGCTTCGGCTCCCTTACTCTTAGCGAACCCCAGTGACTCCTAACACCAGCATTCATTCATCCCAGGCATTGGGCTGACCCCTCAACCTTGATCTAATCTCTCAGGTCAATATGCTTCGGCTCCCTCACTCTTAGGGAACCAGTGACTCCTAACACCAGCATTCATTCATCCCAAGCATTGGGCCGACCCGTCAAACCTGATCTAATCTCTCAGGTCAATATGCTTCAGCTTCCTCACTCTTAGGGAACCCCAGTGACTCCTAACACCTGCATTCATTCATCCCAAGCATTGGGCCGACCCCTCAACCTTGATCTAATCTCTCAAGTCAATATGCTTCGGCTTCCTCACTCTTAGGGAACCCCAGTGACTCCTAACACCAGCATTCATTCATCCCAGGCATTGGGCCGACCTCTCAACCCTGATCTAATCTCTCAAGTCAATATGCTTCGGCTTCCTCACTCTTAGGGAACCAGTGACTACTAGCACCAGCATTCATTCATCCCAAGCATTGGGCCGACCCGTCAAACCTGATCTAATCTCTCAGGTCAATATGCTTCAGCTTCCTCACTCTTAAGAACCCCAGTGACTCCTAACACCAGCATTCATTCATCCCAAGCATTGAGCCGACCCCTCAACCTTGATCTAATCTCTCAAGTCAATATGCTTCGGCTTCCTCACTCTTAGGGAACCCCAGTGACTCCTAACACCAGCATTCATTCATCCCAGGCATTGGGCCGAGCTCTCAACCCTGATCTATTCTCTCAAGTCAATATGCTTCAGCTTCCTCACTCTTAGGGAACCCCAGTGACTACTAACACCAGCATTCATTCATCCCAGGCATTGGGCCGACCTCTCAACCCTGATCTAATCTCTCAAGTCAATATGCTTCGGCTTCCTCACTCTTAGGGAACCAGTGACTACTAGCACCAGCATTCATTCATCCCAAGCATTGGGCCGACCCCTCAACCCTGATCTAATCTCTCAGGTCAATATGCTTCGGCTCCCTTACTCTTAGGGAACCAGTGACTCCTAAGACCAGCATTCATTCATCCCAGGCATTCGGCCGACCCCTCAACCCTGATTTAATCTCTCAGGTCAATATGCTTCGGCTCCCTCACTCTTAGGGAACCAGTGACTCCTAACACCAGCATTCATTCATCCCAAGCTTTGGGCCGACCCCTCAACCTTGATCTAATCTCTAATGTCAATATGCTTCGGCTCCCTTACTCTTAGGGAACCAGTGACTCCTAACACCAGCATTCATTCATCTCAAGCATTGGAACGACCCCTCAACCTTGATCTAATCTCTCATGTCAATATGCTTCGGCTCCCTCACTCTTAGGGAACCCCAGTGATTCCTAACACCAGCACTCATTCATCCCAAGCATTGGGCCGACCCCTCAAACCTGATCTAATCTCTCAGGTCAATATGCTTCGGCTCCCTCACTCTTAGGGAACCAGTGACTTCTAACACCAGCATTCATTCATCCCAAGCATTAAGCCGACCCCTCAACCCCGATCTAATCTCTCAGGTCAATATGCTTCGGCTCCCTTACGCTTAGGAAACCAGTGACTCCTAACACCAGCATTCATTCATCCCAGGCATTGGGCCGACCCCTCAACCTTGATCTAATCTCTCAAGTCAATATGCTTCGGCTTCCTCACTCTTAGGGAACCCCAGTGACTCCTAACACCAGCATTCATTCATCCCAGGCATTGGGCCGACCTCTCAACCCTGATCTAATCTCTCAAGTCAATATGCTTCGGCTTCCTCACTCTTAGGGAACCAGTGACTACTAGCACCAGCATTCATTCATCCCAAGCATTGGGCCGACCCGTCAAACCTGATCTAATCTCTCAGGTCAATATGCTTCAGCTTCCTCACTCTTAGGGAACCCCAGTGACTCCTAACACCAGCATTCATTCATCCCAAGCATTGGGCCGACCTCTCAACCCTGATCTAATCTCTCAAGTCAATATGTTTCGGCTTCCTTACTCTTAGGGAACCCCAGTGACTCCTAACACCAGCATTCATTCATCCCAAGCATTGGGCCGACCCCTCAACCTTGATCTAATCTCTCAGGTCAATATGCTTCGGCTCCCTCACTCTTGGGGAACCAGTTACTCCTAACACCAGCATTCATTCATCCCAAGCATTGGGCCGACACCTCAAACTTGATCTAATCTCTCATGTCAATAAGCTTCGGCTCCCTCACTCTTAGGGAACCAGTGACTCCTAACACCAGCATTCATTCATCCCAAGCATTGGGCCGACCCCTCAAACCTGATCTATCTCTCAGGTCAATATGCTTCGGCTTCCTCACTCTTAGGGAACCAGTGACTCCTAACACCAGCATTCATTCATCCCAAGCATTGGGCTGACCCCTCAACCTTGATCTAATCTCTCAGGTCAATATGCTTCGGCTCCCTTACTCTTAGGGAACCCCAGTGACTCCTAACACCAGCATTCATTCATCCCAAGCATTGGGCCGACCCCTCAACCCTGATCTAATCTCTCAGGTCAATATGCTTCGGCTCCCTCACTCTTAGGGAACCCCAGTGACTCCTAACACCAGCATTCATTCATTCCAAGCATTGGGCCGACCCCTCAACCTTGATCTAATCTCTCAGGTCAATATGCTTCGGCTCCCTTACTCTTAGGAAACCAGTGACTCCTAACACCAGCATTCATTCATCCCAGGCATTGGGCCGACACCTCAACCCTGATCTAAACTCTCATGTCAATATGCTTCGGCTCCCTTACTCTTAGCGAACCCCAGTGACTCCTAACACCAGCATTCATTCATCCCAGGCATTGGGCTGACCCCTCAAACTTGATCTAATCTCTCCTGTCAATATGCTTCGGTTCCCTCACTCTTAGGGAACCAGTGACTCCTAACACCAGCATTCATTCATCCCAAGCATTGGGCCGACCCGTCAAACCTGGTCTAATCTCTCAGGTCAATATGCTTCAGCTTCCTCACTCTTAGGGAACCCCAGTGACTCCTAACACCTGCATTCATTCATCCCAAGCATTGGGCCGACCCCTCAACCTTGATCTAATCTCTCAAGTCAATATGCTTCGGCTTCCTCACTCTTAGGGAACCCCAGTGACTCCTAACACCAGCATTCATTCATCCCAGGCATTGGGCCGACCTCTCAACCCTGATCTAATCTCTCAAGTCAATATGCTTCGGCTTCCTCACTCTTAGGGAACCAGTGACTACTAGCACCAGCATTCATTCATCCCAAGCATTGGGCCGACCCGTCAAACCTGATCTAATCTCTCAGGTCAATATGCTTCAGCTTCCTCACTCTTAAGAACCCCAGTGACTCCTAACACCAGCATTCATTCATCCCAAGCATTGAGCCGACCCCTCAACCTTGATCTAATCTCTCAAGTCAATATGCTTCGGCTTCCTCACTCTTAGGGAACCCCAGTGACTACTAACACCAGCATTCATTCATCCCAGGCATTGGGCCGACCTCTCAACCCTGATCTAATCTCTCAAGCCAATATGCTTCGGCTTCCTCACTCATAGGGAACCAGTGACTACTAGCACCAGCATTCATTCATCCCAAGCATTGGGCCGACCCCTCAACCCTGATCTAATCTCTCAGGTCAATATGCTTCGGCTCCCTTACTCTTAGGGAACCAGTGACTCCTAAGACCAGCATTCATTCATCCCAGGCATTCGGCCGACCCCTCAACCCTGATTTAATCTCTCAGGTCAATATGCTTCGGCTCCCTCACTCTTAGGGAACCAGTGACTCCTAACACCAGCATTCATTCATCCCAAGCTTTGGGCCGACCCCTCAACCTTGATCTAATCTCTAATGTCAATATGCTTCGGCTCCCTTACTCTTAGGGAACCAGTGACTCCTAACACCAGCATTCATTCATCTCAAGCATTGGGCCGACCCCTCAACCTTGATCTAATCTCTCATGTCAATATGCTTCGGCTCCCTCACTCTTAGGGAACCCCAGTGATTCCTAACACCAGCACTCATTCATCCCAAGCATTGGGCCGACCCCTCAAACCTGATCTAATCTCTCAGGTCAATATGCTTCGGCTCCCTCACTCTTAGGGAACCAGTGACTTCTAACACCAGCATTCATTCATCCCAAGCATTAAGCCGACCCCTCAACCCCGATCTAATCTCTCAGGTCAATATGCTTCGGCTCCCTTACGCTTAGGAAACCAGTGACTCCTAACACCAGCATTCATTCATCCCAAGCATTGAGCCGACCCCTCAACCTTGATCTAATCTCTCAAGTCAATATGCTTCGGCTTCCTCACTCTTAGGGAACCCCAGTGACTCCTAACACCAGCATTCATTCATCCCAGGCATTGGGCCGAGCTCTCAACCCTGATCTATTCTCTCAAGTCAATATGCTTCAGCTTCCTCACTCTTAGGGAACCCCAGTGACTACTAACACCAGCATTCATTCATCCCAGGCATTGGGCCGACCTCTCAACCCTGATCTAATCTCTCAAGTCAATATGCTTCGGCTTCCTCACTCTTAGGGAACCAGTGACTACTAGCACCAGCATTCATTCATCCCAAGCATTGGGCCGACCCCTCAACCCTGATCTAATCTCTCAGGTCAATATGCTTCGGCTCCCTTACTCTTAGGGAACCAGTGACTCCTAAGACCAGCATTCATTCATCCCAGGCATTCGGCCGACCCCTCAACCCTGATTTAATCTCTCAGGTCAATATGCTTCGGCTCCCTCACTCTTAGGGAACCAGTGACTCCTAACACCAGCATTCATTCATCCCAAGCTTTGGGCCGACCCCTCAACCTTGATCTAATCTCTAATGTCAATATGCTTCGGCTCCCTTACTCTTAGGGAACCAGTGACTCCTAACACCAGCATTCATTCATCTCAAGCATTGGGCCGACCCCTCAACCTTGATCTAATCTCTCATGTCAATATGCTTCGGCTCCCTCACTCTTAGGGAACCCCAGTGACTCCTAACACCAGCATTCATTCATCCCAAGCATTGGGCCGACCCCTCAACCCTGATCTAATCTCTCAGGTCAATATGCTTCAGCTTCCTCACTCTTAAAGGACCCCAGTGTCTCCTAACATCAGCATTCATTCATCCCAGTCATTGGGCCGACCCCTCAACCCTGATCTAATCTCTCAGGGCAACATGCTTCGGCTTCCTCACTCTTAGGGAACCCCAGTGACTCCTTACACCAGCATTCATTCATCCCAGGTATTGGGCCGACCCCTCAACCCTGATCTAATCTCTCAGGTCAATATGCTTCGGCTCCCTCACTCTTAGGGAACCAATGACTCCTAACACCAGCATTCATTCATCCCAAGCATTGGGCCGACCCCTCAACCCTGATCTAATCTCTCAGGTCAATATGCTTCGGCTCCCTTACTCTTAGGGAACCAGTGACTCCTAACACCAGCATTCATTCATCCCAGGCATTCGGCCGACCCCTCAACCCTGATCTAATCTCTCAGGTCAATATGCTTCGGCTCCCTCACTCTTAGGGAACCAGTGACTCCTAACACCAGCATTCATTCATCCCAAGCTTTGGGCCGACCCCTCAACCTTGATCTAATCTCTCATGTCAATATGCTTCGGCTCCCTTACTCTTAGGGAACCAATGATTCCTAACACCAGCATTCATTCATCCCAAGCATTGGGCCGACCCCTCAACCTTGATCTAATCTCTCAGGTCAATATGCTTCGGCTCCCTCACTCTTAGGGAACCCCAGTGACTCCTAACACCAGCATTCATTCATCGCAAGCATTGGGCCGACCCCTCAACCCTGATCTAATCTCTCAGGTCAATATGCTTCGGCTCCATTACTCTTAGGGAACCAGTGACTCCTAACACCAGCATTCATTCATCCCAAACATTAAGCCGACCCCTCAACCCTGATCTAATCTCTCAGGTCAATATGCTTCGGCTCCCTTACTCTTTGGAAACCAGTGACTCCTAACACCAGCATTCATTCATCCCAAGCATTGGGCCGACCCCTCAACCTTGATCTAAACTCTCAGGTCAATATGCTTCGGCTCCCTTACTCTTAGGGAACCCCAGTGACTCCTAACACCAGCATTCATTCATCCCAAGCATTGGGCCGACCCCTCAACCCTGATCTAATCTCTCAGGTCAATATGCTTCGGCTCCCTCACTCTTAGGGAACCCCAGTGACTCCTAACACCAGCATTCATTCATCCCAAGCATTGGGCCGACCCCTCAACCTTGATCTAATCTCTCAGGTCAATATGCTTCGGCTCCCTTACTCTTAGGAAACCAGTGACTCCTAACACCAGCATTCATTCATCCCAGGCATTGGGCCGACACCTCAACCCTGATCTAATCTCTCATGTCAATATGCTTCGGCTCCCTTACTCTTAAGGAACCCCAGTGACTCCTAACACCAGCATTCATTCATCCCAGGCATTGGGCCGACACCTCAACCCTGATCTAATCTCTCATGTCAATATGCTTCGGCTCCCTTACTCTTAGGGAACCCCAGTGACTCCTAACACCAGCATTCATTCATCCCAGGCATTGGGCCGACCCCTCAACATTGATCTAATCTCTGATGTCAATATGCTTCGGTTCCCTCACTCTTAGGGAACCAGTGACTCCTAACACCAGCATTCATTCATCCCAAGCATTGGGCCGACCCGTCAAACCTGATCTAATCTCTCAGGTCAATATGCTTCAGCTTCCTCACTCTTAGGGAACCCCAGTGACTCCTAACACCAGCATTCATTCATCCCAGGCATTGGGCCGACCTCTCAACCCTGATCTAATCTCTCAAGTCAATATGCTTCGGCTTCCTCACTCTTAGGGAACCAGTGACTACTAGCACCAGCATTCATTCATCCCAAGCATTGGGCCGACCCGTCAAACCTGATCTAATCTCTCAGGTCAATATGCTTCAGCTTCCTCACTCTTAGGGAACCCCAGTGACTCCTAACACCAGCATTCATTCATCCCAAGCATTGGGCCGACCCCTCAACCTTGATCTAATCTCTCAAGTCAATATGCTTCGGCTTCCTCACTCTTAGGGAACCCCAGTGACTCCTAACACCAGCATTCATTCATCCCAAGCATTGGGCCGACCCCTCAACCTTGATCTAATCTCTCAAGTCAATATGCTTCGGCTTCCTCACTCTTAGGGAACCCCAGTGACTCCTAACACCAGCATTAATTCATCCCAGGCATTGGGCCGACCTCTCAACCCTGATCTAATCTCTCAAGTCAATATGTTTCGGCTTCCTTACTCTTAGGGAACCCCAGTGACTCCTAACACCAGCATTCATTCATCCCAAGCATTGGGCCGACCCCTCAACCTTGATCTAATCTCTCAGGTCAATATGCTTCGGCTCCCTCACTGTTGGGGAACCAGTTACTCCTAACACCAGCATTCATTCATCCCAAGCATTGGGCCGACACCTCAACCTTGATCTAATCTCTCATGTCAATATGCTTCGGCTCCCTCACTCTTAGGGAACCAGTGACTCCTAACACCAGCATTCATTCATCCCAAGCATTGGGCCGACCCCTCAACCCTGATCTAATCTCTCAGGTCAATATGCTTCGGCTTCCTCACTCTTAGGGAACCAGTGACTCCTAACACCAGCATTCATTCATCCCAAGCATTGGGCTGACCCCTCAACCTTGATCTAATCTCTCAGGTCAATATGCTTCGGCTCCCTTACTCTTAGGGAACCCCAGTGACTCCTAACACCAGCATTCATTCATCCCAAGCATTGGGCCGACCCCTCAACCCTGATCTAATCTCTCAGGTCAATATGCTTCGGCTCCCTCACTCTTAGGGAACCCCAGTGACTCCTAACACCAGCATTCATTCATTCCAAGCATTGGGCCGACCCCTCAACCTTGATCTAATCTCTCAGGTCAATATGCTTCGGCTCCCTTACTCTTAGGAAACCAGTGACTCCTAACACCAGCATTCATTCATCCCAGGCATTGGGCCGACACCTCAACCCTGATCTAAACTCTCATGTCAATATGCTTCGGCTCCCTTACTCTTAGCGAACCCCAGTGACTCCTAACACCAGCATTCATTCATCCCAGGCATTGGGCTGACCCCTCAACCTTGATCTAATCTCTCAGGTCAATATGCTTCGGCTCCCTCACTCTTAGGGAACCAGTGACTCCTAACACCAGCATTCATTCATCCCAAGCATTGGGCCGACCCGTCAAACTTGATCTAATCTCTCAGGTCAATATGCTTCAGCTTCCTCACTCTTAGGGAACCCCAGTGACTCCTAACACCTGCATTCATTCACCCCAAGCATTGGGCCGACCCCTCAACCTTGATCTAATCTCTCAAGTCAATATGCTTCGGCTTCCTCACTCTTAGGGAACCCCAGTGACTCCTAACACCAGCATTCATTCATCCCAGGCATTGGGCCGACCTCTCAACCCTGATCTAATCTCTCAAGTCAATATGCTTCGGCTCCCTCACTCTTAGGGAACCAGTGACTTCTAACACCAGCATTCATTCATCCCAAGCATTAAGCCGACCCCTCAACCCCGATCTAATCTCTCAGGTCAATATGCTTCGGCTCCCTTACGCTTAGGAAACCAGTGACTCCTAACACCAGCATTCATTCATCCCAGGCATTGGGCCGACCCCTCAACCTTGATCTAATCTCTCAAGTCAATATGCTTCGGCTTCCTCACTCTTAGGGAACCCCAGTGACTCCTAACACCAGCATTCATTCATCCCAGGCATTGGGCCGACCTCTCAACCCTGATCTAATCTCTCAAGTCAATATGCTTCGGCTTCCTCACTCTTAGGGAACCAGTGACTACTAGCACCAGCATTCATTCATCCCAAGCATTGGGCCGACCCGTCAAACCTGATCTAATCTCTCAGGTCAATATGCTTCAGCTTCCTCACTCTTAGGGAACCCCAGTGACTCCTAACGCCAGCATTCATTCATCCCAAGCATTGGGCCGACCCCTCAACCTTGATCTAATCTCTCAAGTCAATATGCTTCGGCTTCCTCACTCTTAGGGAACCCCAGTGACTCCTAACACCAGCATTCATTCATCCCAGGCATTGGGCCGAGCTCTCAACCCTGATCTATTCTCTCAAGTCAATATGCTTCAGCTTCCTCACTCTTAGGGAACCCCAGTGACTACTAACACCAGCATTCATTCATCCCAGGCATTGGGCCGACCTCTCAACCCTGATCTAATCTCTCAAGTCAATATGTTTCGGCTTCCTTACTCTTAGGGAACCCCAGTGACTCCTAACACCAGCATTCATTCATCCCAAGCATTGGGCCGACCCCTCAACCTTGATCTAATCTCTCAGGTCAATATGCTTCGGCTCCCTCACTCTTGGGGAACCAGTTACTCCTAACACCAGCATTCATTCATCCCAAGCATTGGGCCGACACCTCAACCTTGATCTAATCTCTCATGTCAATAAGCTTCGGCTCCCTCACTCTTAGGGAACCAGTGACTCCTAACACCAGCATTCATTCATCCCAGGCATTGGGCCGACCTCTCAACCCTGATCTAATCTCTCAAGTCAATATGCTTCGGCTTCCTCACTCTTAGGGAACCAGTGACTACTAGCACCAGCATTCATTCATCCCAAGCATTGGGCCGACCCCTCAACCCTGATCTAATCTCTCAGGTCAATATGCTTCGGCTCCCTTACTCTTAGGGAACCAGTGACTCCTAAGACCAGCATTCATTCATCCCAGGCATTCGGCCGACCCCTCAACCCTGATTTAATCTCTCAGGTCAATATGCTTCGGCTCCCTCACTCTTAGGGAACCAGTGACTCCTAACACCAGCATTCATTCATCCCAAGCTTTGGGCCGACCCCTCAACCTTGATCTAATCTCTAATGTCAATATGCTTCGGCTCCCTTACTCTTAGGGAACCAGTGACTCCTAACACCAGCATTCATTCATCTCAAGCATTGGGCCGACCCCTCAACCTTGATCTAATCTCTCATGTCAATATGCTTCGGCTCCCTCACTCTTAGGGAACCCCAGTGATTCCTAACACCAGCACTCATTCATCCCAAGCATTGGGCCGACCCCTCAAACCTGATCTAATCTCTCAGGTCAATATGCTTCGGCTCCCTCACTCTTAGGGAACCAGTGACTTCTAACACCAGCATTCATTCATCCCAAGCATTAAGCCGACCCCTCAACCCCGATCTAATCTCTCAGGTCAATATGCTTCGGCTCCCTTACGCTTAGGAAACCAGTGACTCCTAACACCAGCATTCATTCATCCCAGGCATTGGGCCGACCCCTCAACCTTGATCTAATCTCTCAAGTCAATATGCTTCGGCTTCCTCACTCTTAGGGAACCCCAGTGACTCCTAACACCAGCATTCATTCATCCCAGGCATTGGGCCGACCTCTCAACCCTGATCTAATCTCTCAAGTCAATATGCTTCGGCTTCCTCACTCTTAGGGAACCAGTGACTACTAGCACCAGCATTCATTCATCCCAAGCATTGGGCCGACCCGTCAAACCTGATCTAATCTCTCAGGTCAATATGCTTCAGCTTCCTCACTCTTAGGGAACCCCAGTGACTCCTAACGCCAGCATTCATTCATCCCAAGCATTGGGCCGACCCCTCAACCTTGATCTAATCTCTCAAGTCAATATGCTTCGGCTTCCTCACTCTTAGGGAACCCCAGTGACTCCTAACACCAGCATTCATTCATCCCAGGCATTGGGCCGAGCTCTCACCCCTGATCTATTCTCTCAAGTCAATATGCTTCAGCTTCCTCACTCTTAGGGAACCCCAGTGACTACTAACACCAGCATTCATTCATCCCAGGCATTGGGCCGACCTCTCAACCCTGATCTAATCTCTCAAGTCAATATGTTTCGGCTTCCTTACTCTTAGGGAACCCCAGTGACTCCTAACACCAGCATTCATTCATCCCAAGCATTGGGCCGACCCCTCAACCTTGATCTAATCTCTCAGGTCAATATGCTTCGGCTCCCTCACTCTTGGGGAACCAGTTACTCCTAACACCAGCATTCATTCATCCCAAGCATTGGGCCGACACCTCAACCTTGATCTAATCTCTCATGTCAATAAGCTTCGGCTCCCTCACTCTTAGGGAACCAGTGACTCCTAACACCAGCATTCATTCATCCCAAGCATTGGGCCGACCCCTCAACCCTGATCTATCTCTCAGGTCAATATGCTTCGGCTTCCTCACTCTTAGGGAACCAGTGACTCCTAACACCAGCATTCATTCATCCCAAGCATTGGGCTGACCCCTCAACCTTGATCTAATCTCTCAGGTCAATATGCTTCGGCTCCCTTACTCTTAGGGAACCCCAGTGACTCCTAACACCAGCATTCATTCATCCCAAGCATTGGGCCGACCCCTCAACCCTGATCTAATCTCTCAGGTCAATATGCTTCGGCTCCCTCACTCTTAGGGAACCCCAGTGACTCCTAACACCAGCATTCATTCATTCCAAGCATTGGGCCGACCCCTCAACCTTGATCTAATCTCTCAGGTCAATATGCTTCGGCTCCCTTACTCTTAGGAAACCAGTGACTCCTAACACCAGCATTCATTCATCCCAGGCATTGGGCCGACACCTCAACCCTGATCTAAACTCTCATGTCAATATGCTTCGGCTCCCTTACTCTTAGCGAACCCCAGTGACTCCTAACACCAGCATTCATTCATCCCAGGCATTGGGCTGACCCCTCAACCTTGATCTAATCTCTCCTGTCAATATGCTTCGGTTCCCTCACTCTTAGGGAACCAGTGACTCCTAACACCAGCATTCATTCATCCCAAGCATTGGGCCGACCCGTCAAACCTGGTCTAATCTCTCAGGTCAATATGCTTCAGCTTCCTCACTCTTAGGGAACCCCAGTGACTCCTAACACCTGCATTCATTCATCCCAAGCATTGGGCCGACCCCTCAACCTTGATCTAATCTCTCAAGTCAATATGCTTCGGCTTCCTCACTCTTAGGGAACCCCAGTGACTCCTAACACCAGCATTCATTCATCCCAGGCATTGGGCCGACCTCTCAACCCTGATCTAATCTCTCAAGTCAATATGCTTCGGCTTCCTCACTCTTAGGGAACCAGTGACTACTAGCACCAGCATTCATTCATCCCAAGCATTGGGCCGACCCGTCAAACCTGATCTAATCTCTCAGGTCAATATGCTTCAGCTTCCTCACTCTTAAGAACCCCAGTGACTCCTAACACCAGCATTCATTTATCCCAAGCATTGAGCCGACCCCTCAACCTTGATCTAATCTCTCAAGTCAATATGCTTCGGCTTCCTCACTCTTAGGGAACCCCAGTGACTCCTAACACCAGCATTCATTCATCCCAGGCATTGGGCCGAGCTCTCAACCCTGATCTATTCTCTCAAGTCAATATGCTTCAGCTTCCTCACTCTTAGGGAACCCCAGTGACTACTAACACCAGCATTCATTCATCCCAGGCATTGGGCCGACCTCTCAACCCTGATCTAATCTCTCAAGTCAATATGCTTCGGCTTCCTCACTCTTAGGGAACCAGTGACTACTAGCACCAGCATTCATTCATCCCAAGCATTGGGCCGACCCCTCAACCCTGATCTAATCTCTCAGGTCAATATGCTTCGGCTCCCTTACTCTTAGGGAACCAGTGACTCCTAAGACCAGCATTCATTCATCCCAGGCATTCGGCCGACCCCTCAACCCTGATTTAATCTCTCAGGTCAATATGCTTCGGCTCCCTCACTCTTAGGGAACCAGTGACTCCTAACACCAGCATTCATTCATCCCAAGCTTTGGGCCGACCCCTCAACCTTGATCTAATCTCTAATGTCAATATGCTTCGGCTCCCTTACTCTTAGGGAACCAGTGACTCCTAACACCAGCATTCATTCATCTCAAGCATTGGGCCGACCCCTCAACCTTGATCTAATCTCTCATGTCAATATGCTTCGGCTCCCTCACTCTTAGGGAACCCCAGTGATTCCTAACACCAGCACTCATTCATCCCAAGCATTGGGCCGACCCCTCAAACCTGATCTAATCTCTCAGGTCAATATGCTTCGGCTCCCTCACTCTTAGGGAACCAGTGACTTCTAACACCAGCATTCATTCATCCCAAGCATTAAGCCGACCCCTCAACCCCGATCTAATCTCTCAGGTCAATATGCTTCGGCTCCCTTACGCTTAGGAAACCAGTGACTCCTAACACCAGCATTCATTCATCCCAGGCATTGGGCCGACCCCTCAACCTTGATCTAATCTCTCAAGTCAATATGCTTCGGCTTCCTCACTCTTAGGGAACCCCAGTGACTCCTAACACCAGCATTCATTCATCCCAGGCATTGGGCCGACCTCTCAACCCTGATCTAATCTCTCAAGTCAATATGCTTCGGCTTCCTCACTCTTAGGGAACCAGTGACTACTAGCACCAGCATTCATTCATCCCAAGCATTGGGCCGACCCGTCAAACCTGATCTAATCTCTCAGGTCAATGTGCTTCAGCTTCCTCACTCTTAGGGAACCCCAGTGACTCCTAACACCAGCATTCATTCATCCCAAGCATTGGGCCGACCCCTCAACCTTGATCTAATCTCTCAAGTCAATATGCTTCGGCTTCCTCACTCTTAGGGAACCCCAGTGACTCCTAACACCAGCATTCATTCATCCCAGGCATTGGGCCGAGCTCTCAACCCTGATCTATTCTCTCAAGTCAATATGCTTCAGCTTCCTCACTCTTAGGGAACCCCAGTGACTACTAACACCAGCATTCATTCATCCCAGGCATTGGGCCGACCTCTCAACCCTGATCTAATCTCTCAAGTCAATATGCTTCGGCTTCCTCACTCTTAGGGAACCCCAGTGACTCCTAACACCAGCATTAATTCATCCCAGGCATTGGGCCGAACTCTCAACCCTGATCTAATCCCTCAAGTCAATATGTTTCGGCTTCCTTACTCTTAGGGAACCCCAGTGACTCCTAACACCAGCATTCATTCATCCCAAGCATTGGGCCGACCCCTCAACCTTGATCTAATCTCTCAGGTCAATATGCTTCGGCTCCCTCACTCTTGGGGAACCAGTTACTCCTAACACCAGCATTCATTCATCCCAAGCATTGGGCCGACACCTCAACCTTGATCTAATCGCTCATGTCAATATGCTTCGGCTCCCTCACTCTTAGGGAACCAGTGACTCCTAACACCAGCATTCATTCATCCCAAGCATTGGGCCGACCCCTCAACCCTGATCTATCTCTCAGGTCAATATGCTTCGGCTTCCTCACTCTTAGGGAAACAGTGACTCCTAACACCAGCATTCATTCATCCCAAGCATTGGGCTGACCCCTCAACCTTGATCTAATCTCTCAAGTCAATATGCTTCGGCTTCCTCACTCTTAGGGAACCCCAGTGACTCCTAACACCAGCATTCATTCATCCCAGGCATTGGGCCGAGCTCTCAACCCTGATCTATTCTCTCAAGTCAATATGCTTCAGCTTCCTCACTCTTAGGGAACCCCAGTGACTACTAACACCAGCATTCATTCATTCCAAGCATTGGGCCGACCCCTCAACCTTGATCTAATCTCTCAGGTCAATATGCTTCGGCTCCCTTACTCTTAGGAAACCAGTGACTCCTAACACCAGCATTCATTCATCCCAGGCATTGGGCCGACACCTCAACCCTGATCTAAACTCTCATGTCAATATGCTTCGGCTCCCTTACTCTTAGCGAACCCCAGTGACTCCTAACACCAGCATTCATTCATCCCAGGCATTGGGCTGACCCCTCAACCTTGATCTAATCTCTCCTGTCAATATGCTTCGGTTCCCTCACTCTTAGGGAACCAGTGACTCCTAACACCAGCATTCATTCATCCCAAGCATTGGGCCGACCCGTCAAACCTGATCTAATCTCTCAGGTCAATATGCTTCAGCTTCCTCACTCTTAGGGAAACCCAGTGACTCCTAACACCTGCATTCATTCATCCCAAGCATTGGGCCGACCCCTCAACCTTGATCTAATCTGTCAAGTCAATATGCTTCGGCTTCCTCACTCTTAGGGAACCCCAGTGACTCCTAGCACCAGCATTCATTCATCCCAGGCATTGGGCCGACCTCTCAACCCTGATCTAATCTCTCAAGTCAATATGCTTCGGCTTCCTCACTCTTAGGGAACCAGTGACTACTAGCACCAGCATTCATTCATCCCAAGCATTGGGCCGACCCGTCAAACCTGATCTAATCTCTCAGGTCAATATGCTTCAGCTTCCTCACTCTTAGGGAACCCCAGTGACTCCTAACACCAGCATTCATTCATCCCAAGCATTGGGCCGACCCCTCAACCTTGATCTAATCTCTCAAGTCAATATGCTTCGGCTTCCTCACTCTTAGGGAACCCCAGTGACTCCTAACACCAGCATTCATTCATCCCAGGCATTGGGCCGAGCTCTAAACCCTGATCTATTCTCTCAAGTCAATATGCTTCAGCTTCCTCACTCTTAGGGAACCCCAGTGACTACTAACACCAGCATTCATTCATCCCAGGCATTGGGCAGACCTCTCAACCCTGATCTAATCTCTCAAGTCAATATGCTTCGGCTTCCTCACTCTTAGGGAACCCCAGTGACTCCTAACACCAGCATTCATTCATCCCAGGCATTGGGCCGACCTCTCAACCCTGATCTAATCTCTCAAGTCAATATGCTTCGGCTTCCTTACTCTTAGGGAACCCCAGTGACTCCTAACACCAGCATTCATTCATCCCAAGCATTGGTCCGACCCCTCAACCTTGATCTAATCTCTCAGGTCAATATGCTTCGGCTCCCTCACTCTTAGGGAACCAGTTACTCCTAACACCAGCATTCATTCATCCCAAGCATTGGGCCGACCCCTCAACCTTGATCTAATCTCTCATGTCAATATGCTTCGGCTCCCTCACTCTTAGGGAACCAGTGACTCCTAACACCAGCATTCATTCATCCCAAGCTTTGGGCCGACCCCTCAACCCTGATCTAATCTCTCAGGTCAATATGCTTCGGCTTCCTCACTCTTAGGGAACCAGTGACTCCTAACACCAGCATTCATTCATCCCAAGCATTGGGCTGACCCCTCAACCTTGATCTAATCTCTCAGGTCAATATGCTTCGGCTTCCTCACTCTTTGGGAACCCCAGTGACTCCTAACACCAGCATTCATTCATCCCAGGCATTGGGCCGACCCCTCAACCCTGATCTAATCTCTCATGTCAATATGCTTCGGCTCCCTTACTCTTAGGGAACCCCAGTGACTCCTAACACCAGCATTCATTCATCACAAGCATTGGGCCGACCCCTCAACCTTGATCTAATCTCTCATGTCAATATGCTTCGGCTCCCTCACTCTTAGGGAACCCCAGTGACTCCTAACACCAGCATTCATTCATCCCAGGCATTGGGCCGACCCCTCAACCCTGACCTAATCTCTCAGGTCAATATGCTTCGGCTCCCTCACTCTTAGGGAACCCCAGTGACTCCTAACACCAGCATTCATTCATCCCAAGCATTGGGCCGACCCCTCAACCCTGATCTAATCTCTCAGGTCAATATGCTTCGGCTCCCTCACTCTTAGGGAACCCCAGTGACTCCTAACACCAGCATTCATTCATTCCAGGCATTGGGCCGACCCCTCAACCCTGATCTAATCTCTCAGGTCAATATGCTTCGGCTCCCTCACTCTTAGGGAGCCCCAGTGACTCCTAACACCAGCATTCATTCATCCCAGGAATTGGGCCGACCCCTCAACCTTGATCTAATCTCTCAGGTCAAAATCCTTCGGCTTCCTCACTCTTAGGGAACCCCAGTGACTCCTAACACTAGCATTCATTCATCCCAGGCATTGGGCCGACCCCTCAACCCTGATCTAATCTCTCTGGTCAATATGCTTCGGCTCCCTCACTCTTAGGGAACCCCAGTGACTCCTAACACCAGCAATCATTCATCTCAGGCATTGGGCCGACCCCTCAACCTTGATCTAATCTCTCAGGTCAATATGCTTCGGCTTCCTCACTCTTAGGGAACCCCAGTGACTCCTAACACCAGCATTCATTCATCCCAAGCATTGGGCCGACCCCTCAACCTTGATCTAATCTCTCAGGTCAATATGCTTCGGCTCCCTCACTCTTAGGGAACCCCAGTGACTCCTAACACCAGCATTCATTCATCCCAAGCATTGGGCCGACCCCTCAACCCTGATCTAATCTCTCAGGTCAATATGCTTCGGCTCCCTCACTCTTAGGGAACCCAGTGACTCCTAACACCAGCATTCATTCATCCCAGGCATTGGGCCGACCCCTCAACCCTGATCTAATCTCTCAGGTCAATATGCTTCGGCTCCCTCACTCTAAGGGAACCCCAGTGACTCCTAACACCAGCATTCATTCATCCCAAGCATTGGGCCGACCCCTCAACCCTGATCTAATCTCTCAGGTCAATATGCTTCGGCTCCCTCACTCTTAGGTAACCCCAGTGACTCCTAACACCAGCATTCATTCATCCCAGGCATTGGGCCGACCACTCAACCCTGATCTAATCTCTCAGGTCAATATGCTTCGGCTCCCTCACTCTTAGGGAGCCCCAGTGACTCCTAACACCAGCATTCATTCATCCCAGGCATTGGGCCGACCACTCAACCCTGATCTAATCTCTCAGGTCAATATGCTTCGGCTCCCTCACTCTTAGGGAACCCCAGTGACTCCTAACACCAGCATTCATTCATCCCAAGCATTGGGCCGACCCCTCAACCCTGATCTAATCTCTCAGGTCAATATGCTTCGGCTTCCTCACTCTTAGGTAACCCCAGTGACTCCTAACAACAGCATTCATTCATCCCAGGCATTGGGCCGACCACTCAACCCTGATCTAATCTCTCAGGTCAATATGCTTCGGCTCCCTCACTCTTAGGGAACCAGTGACTCCTAACACCAGCATTCATTCATCCCAGGCATTGGGCCGACCACTCAACCCTGATCTAATCTCTCAGGTCAATATGCTTCGGCTCCCTCACTCTTACGGAACCCCAGTGACTCCTAACACCAGCATTCATTCATCCCAAGCATTGGGCCGACCACTCAACCCTGATCTAATCTCTCAGGTCAATATGCTTCGGCTCCCTCACTCTCAGGGAACCCCAGTGACTCTTAACACCAGCATTCATTCATCCCAGGCATTGGGCCGACCCCTCAACCGTGATCCAATCTCTCAGGTCAATATGCTTCGGCTCCCTCACTCTTAGGGAACCCCAGTGACTCCTAACACCAGCATTCATTCATCCCAGGCATTGGGCCGACCCCTCAACCTTGATCTAATCTCTCAGGTCAATATGCTTCGGCTCCCTCACTCTTAGGGAACCCCAGTGACTCCTAACACCAGCATTCATTCATCCCAGGCATTGGGCCGACCCCTCAACCCTGATCTAATCTCTCAGGTCAATATGCTTCGGCTCCCTCACTCTTAGGGAACCCCAGTGACTCCTAACACCAGCATTCATTCATCCCAAGCATTGGGCCGACCCCTCAACCCTGATCTAATCTCTCAGGTCAATATGCTTCGGCTCCCTCACTCTTAGGGAACCCCAGTGACTCCTAACACCAGCATTCATTCATTCCAGGCATTGGGCCGACCCCTCAACCCTGATCTAATCTCTCAGGTCAATATGCTTCGGCTCCCTCACTCTTAGGGAGCCCCAGTGACTCCTAACACCAGCATTCATTCATCCCAGGAATTGGGCCGACCCCTCAACCTTGATCTAATCTCTCAGGTCAAAATCCTTCGGCTTCCTCACTCTTAGGGAACCCCAGTGACTCCTAACACTAGCATTCATTCATCCCAGGCATTGGGCCGACCCCTCAACCCTGATCTAATCTCTCTGGTCAATATGCTTCGGCTCCCTCACTCTTAGGGAACCCCAGTGACTCCTAACACCAGCAATCATTCATCCCAGGCATTGGGCCGACCCCTCAACCTTGATCTAATCTCTCAGGTCAATATGCTTCGGCTTCCTCACTCTTAGGGAACCCCAGTGACTCCTAACACCAGCATTCATTCATCCCAAGCATTGGGCCGACCCCTCAACCTTGATCTAATCTCTCAGGTCAATATGCTTCGGCTCCCTCACTCTTAGGGAACCCCAGTGACTTCTAACACCAGCATTCATTCATCCCAAGCATTGGGCCGACCCCTCAACCGTGATCTAATCTCTCAGGTCAATATGCTTCGGCTCCCTCACTCTTAGGGAACCCAGTGACTCCTAACACCAGCATTCATTCATCCCAGGCATTGGGCCGACCCCTCAACCCTGATCTAATCTCTCAGGTCAATATGCTTCGGCTCCCTCACTCTAAGGGAACCCCAGTGACTCCTAACACCAGCATTCATTCATCCCAAGCATTGGGCCGACCACTCAACCCTGATCTAATCTCTCAGGTCAATATGCTTCGGCTCCCTCACTCTTAGGTAACCCCAGTGACTCCTAACACCAGCATTCATTCATCCCAGGCATTGGGCCGACCACTCAACCCTGATCTAATCTCTCAGGTCAATATGCTTCGGCTCCCTCACTCTTAGGGAGCCCCAGTGACTCCTAACACCAGCATTCATTCATCCCAGGCATTGGGCCGACCACTCAACCCTGATCTAATCTCTCAGGTCAATATGCTTCGGCTCCCTCACTCTTAGGGAACCCCAGTGACTCCTAACACCAGCATTCATTCATCCCAAGCATTGGGCCGACCCCTCAACCCTGATCTAATCTCTCAGGTCAATATGCTTCGGCTTCCTCACTCTTAGGTAACCCCAGTGACTCCTAACAACAGCATTCATTCATCCCAGGCATTGGGCCGACCACTCAACCCTGATCTAATCTCTCAGGTCAATATGCTTCGGCTCCCTCACTCTTAGGGAACCAGTGACTCCTAACACCAACATTCATTCATCCCAGGCATTGGGCCGACCACTCAACCCTGATCTAATCTCTCAGGTCAATATGCTTCGGCTCCCTCACTCTTACGGAACCCCAGTGACTCCTAACACCAGCATTCATTCATCCCAAGCATTGGGCCGACCACTCAACCCTGATCTAATCTCTCAGGTCAATATGCTTCGGCTCCCTCACTCTCAGGGAACCCCAGTGACTCCTAACACCAGCATTCATTCATCCCAGGCATTGGGCCGACCCCTCAACCGTGATCCAATCTCTCAGGTCAATATGCTTCGGCTCCCTCACTCTTAGGGAACCCCAGTGACTCCTAACACCAGCATTCATTCATCCCAGGCATTGGGCCGACCCCTCAACCTTGATCTAATCTCTCAGGTCAATATGCTTCGGCTCCCTCACTCTTAGGGAACCCCAGTGACTCCTAACACCAGCATTCATTCGTCCCAGGCATTGGGCCGACCCCTCAACCTTGATCTAATCTCTCAGGTCAATATGCTTCGGCTCCCTCACTCTTAGGGAACCCCAGTGACTCCTAACACCAGCATTCTCTCATCCCAGGCATTGGGCCGACCCCTCAACCGTGATCTAATCTCTCAGGTCAATATGCTTCGGCTCCCTCACTCTTAGGGAACCCCAGTGACTCCTAACACCAGCATTCATTCATCCCAGGCATTGGGCCGACCCCTCAACCTTGATCTAATCTCTCAGGTCAATATGCTTCGGCTCCCTCACTCTTAGGGAACCCCAGTGACTCCTAACACCAGCATTCATTCATCCCAGGCATTGGGCCGACCCCTCAACCTTGATCTAATCTCTCAGGTCAATATGCTTCGGCTCCCTCACTCTTAGGGAACCCCAGTGACTCCTAACACCAGCATTCATTCATCCCAGGCATTGGGCCGACCCCTCAACCGTGATCTAATCTCTCAGGTCAATATGCTTCGGCTCCCTCACTCTTAGGGAACCCCAGTGACTCCTTACACCAGCATTCATTCATCCCAGGCATTGGGCCGACCCCTCAACCTTGATCTAATCTCTCAGGTCAATATGCTTCGGCTCCCTCACTCTTAGGGAACCCCAGTGACTCCTAACACCAGCATTCATTTATCCCAAGCATTGGGCCGACCCCTCAACCCTGATCTAATCTCTCAGGTCAATATGCTTCGGCTCCCTCACTCTTAGGGAACCAGTGACTCCTAACACCAGCATTCGTTCATCCCAAGCTTTGGGCCGACCCCTCAACCTTGATCTAATCTCTCATGTCAATATGCTTCGGCTCTCTCACTCTTAGGGAACCCCAGTGACTCCTAACACCAGCATTCATTCATCCCAGGCATTGGGCCGACCCCTCAACCCTGATCTAATCTCTCATGTCAATATGCTTCGGCGCCCTCACTCTTAGGGAACCCCAGTGACTCCTATCACCAGCGTTCATTCATCCCAGGCATTGGGCCGACCCCTCAACCTTGATCTAATCTCTCAGGTCAATATGCTTCGGCTCCCTCACTCTTAGGGAACCAGTGACTCCTAACACCAGCATTCATTCATCCCAAGCATTGGGCCGACCTCTCAACCTTGATCTAATCTCTCAGGTCAATATGCTTCGGCTCCCTCACTCTTAGGGAACCCCAGTGACTCCTAACACCAGCATTCATTCATCCCAGGCATTGGGCCGACCCCTCAACCTTGATCTAATCTCTCAGGTCAATATGCTTCGGCTCCCTCACTCTTAGGGAACCGCAGTGACTCCTAACACCAGCATTCATTCATCCCAGGCATTGGGCCTACCCCTCAACCTTGATCTAATCTCTCAGGTCAATATGCTTCGGCTCCCTCACTCTTAGGGAACCCCAGTGACTCCTAACACCAGCATTCAATCATCCCAGGCATTGGGCCGACTCCATCAACCCTGATCTAATCTCTCAGGTCAACATGCTTCGGCTCCCTCACTCTTAGGGAACCCCAGTGACTCCTAACACCAGCATTCATTCATCCTAGGCATTGGGCCGACCCCTCAAACTTGATCTAATCTCACAGGTCAATATGCTTCGGCTCCCTCACTCTTAGGGAACCCCAGTGACTCCTAACACCAGCATTCATTCATCCCAGGCATTGGGCCGACCCCTCAACCTTGATCTAATCTCTCAGGTCATTATGCTTCGGCTCCCTCACTCTTAGGGAACCCCAGTGACTCCTAACACCAGCATTCATTCATCCCAAGCATTGGGCCGACCCCTCAACCTTGATCTAATCTCTCAGGTCAATATGCTTCGGCTCCCTCACTCTTACGGAACCCCAGTGACTCCTAACACCAGTACTGGTGAGAAAGAGAGACATAAAAAATAAAGAATTGGTGCGTAAATCAAAAATAAGTCTTACTTTTAAAAATTAAAAAAAAGAAGTTCCTATAACCAATTACCTAAATCATATAAAGGTGATTGAATGTTATGGCAAGTAGAAAGAACTCGTTTGTATCAAGCGACAAAACGGGCGGCTTCAATGGCAACTAATTGTGTAACCTTTCATATCAGATACGCAGCTCTATTTGTGTTTCGTCACTTACTATGCGCCAGCTTACTGATAGTCCACTCTTCTAGTAAACAAGAGCTAGGGCAGTGAAAGACAATGCGCCTCAACGCTTTGCCACTATCTGACAATCCCTTTTACTGTATGCCTCATGGGAGATTTCGTTCCTGTTTAACTCAAATTAGCACGAACATATGCAGTCTTAGTTACGTCTACTAACCTGAACAGAATCGTTAGGTCATAATTCAGCTGTAAATACTACAATAGGTTTAATGAGAGAATTCCGTTTAGGGCGAGTTGCTTACTCTCGTGGGCCTCTTTACCCGTAATGAAGTCCAAACATTAAGTACAAAATGGATTTTGTTTGGAAGCTATTAGTAAGAGAGAACAGTGCTATTGTGATCACGATTACCTCTGATACTTGAGCCAACTTGCACCTGTGCCCGGAGCTTTACTTACTGCCGTTGTATACCACAGAAAACAAAACTACACTATTTTGATATCTCATAAATTTGGACAAAATTGTAAACACAAACATACCTATTATCCATGCTATATTCGTACATACATGTTCTTGATATGTGTATAAAGAATTGTTTATTATAAATACTTTTTGAGCTTAATTCGTGTTAATGATGGAAAATATTCGCTCAAATAGGTACTTTTAATAGAGCAGTAATAATCCCATAAACTGTAAGATGTTTCCCTATAAAGAGTGTATTCTTAACGCGTGGCCGCTGCGTCATTCAGTCGCAGAGAAATACGAGGGTGGTCTAAAAAGTTTCCGACCTCAACATGAAGATTGCAGCACTTGTAAATAAAAGCTAGTGAATTCGTTGTTCATCTGTTGACATCAAGTTTCAGCCATTTTGGACGCTCAGTTGTTATGTAACAGTCGTTTGAGTGAGTTGATGCGAGTGTTTTTATGAAAATGAACAAAATCGAGTATCGAGCTGTCATTAAATATATGTTTTTGAAAGGCAATAGGCCTACGCAAATCAAAGATGAGTTGGATTCTGTGTACGGGGACTCTGCACCAGCATTTACCACAGTGAAGTTTTGGGCAGCTGAATTTAAGCCTGGCCCTGACGATAAACGTTCTGGACGTTCAAAACTGCAACTAAAGACGAAAACATCGCACAAATTTCACCAAATGGTGCTAGACGACCACTGAATTAAAGTGAGAGAGATAGCAGAGGCTATGAACATGTCAAAAGAACGTGTTTGTCACATATTAAATAAACATTTAGACATGAGAAAGCTGTCCGCACGTTGGGTGCCGCGTTAGCTCACGTTAGACCAAAAACGTGTTCGAATGAGCATTTCCAACGCTCTGTTGGCGCAGTTTAGGCGCAAAAATCCAAGTTTTGGCATCAATTAATTACTGTAGATGAAACTTGGATACACCATTATACGCCCGAAAAAAATACAGTCCAAACAGTGCACTACAGAGGGGTAACCGGCTCCGAAAAGTCAAAAACTGTTTTTTAGGCTGGGAAAGTGATGGCGACTGTTTTTTGCGATAGTCATGGAACTATTTTAATCGATTATCTTCAAAAGGGAAAACCATTACAGGAGCATACTGCGCAACATTACTTGACACGCTGAAGGCAGAACTTGCGGAAAAACGGCCAAATTTGTAGAAAAAGAAAATCCTGTTTCACCAAGACAACGCACCGTCTCACACCTCAGCGGTTGCAATGGCAAAAATCCACGAATTACGGTTTGAACTGCTTGATTCAACAGATGTAGCCCCAAGTACCTTCTGTTTGTTCCCTCATCTGAAAATTGCGCTCGCGGGACAGAGATTTTCGTCAAATGAAGAGGCAATCACCTTCGTGAAGAATTATTCTGCAGAGAAAAATTTGAACGAATTGCAGAGATGGGAGCTTTGCTGGGATAAGGGTGTAGACTTACAAGGAGACTATGTTGAAAAACCCCGAGTACTATTTGGACGGGTTACAGAGATGAGAGTATGGCTGGGAGAAGTGTGTAGAGTTACAAGGAGACTATGTTGAAAAACGCCGAGTATTATTTGGAAGGGTTACAGAGATGGGAGCATCGCTGGGAGAAGTGTGTAGAGTTACAAGGAGACTATGTTGAAACACGCCGAGTATTATTTGTACTGGTTACAGAGATGAGAGTATCGCTGGGAGAAGTGTGTAGAGTTACAAGGAGACTATGTTGAAACACGCCGAGTACTATTTGTACTGGTTACAGAGATGAGAGTATCGCTGGGAGAAGTGTGTAGAGTTACAAGGAGACTATGTTGAAAAACGCCGAGTATTATTTGGAAGGGTTACAGAGATGGGAGCATCGCTGGGAGAAGTGTGTAGAGTTACAAGGAGACTATGTTGAAACACGCCGAGTATTATTTGTACTGGTTACAGAGATGAGAGTATCGCTGGGAGAAGTGTGTAGAGTTACAAGGAGACTATGTTGAAACACGCCGAGTACTATTTGTACTGGTTACAGAGATGAGAGTATCGCTGGGAGAAGTGTGTAGAGTTACAAGGAGACTATGTTGAAAAACGCCGAGTATTATTTGGAAGGGTTACAGAGATGAGAGTATCGCTGGGAGAAGTGTGTAGAGTTACAAGGAGACTATGTTGAAACACGCCGAGTACTATTTGTACTGGTTACAGAGATGAGAGTATCGCTGGGAGAAGTGTGTAGAGTTACAAGGAGACTATGTTGAAACACGCCGAGTACTATTTGTACTGGTTACAGAGATGAGAGTATCGCTGGGAGAAGTGTGTAGAGTTACAAGGAGACTATGTTGAAAAACGCCGAGTATTATTTGGAAGGGTTACAGAGATGGGAGCATCGCTGGGAGAAGTGTGTAGAGTTACAAGGAGACTATGTTGAAACACGCCGAGTACTATTTGTACTGGTTACAGAGATGAGAGTATCGCTGGGAGAAGTGTGTAGAGTTACAAGGAGACTATGTTGAAAAAAATCTGAAAAAGTGTCCTGTATGTTAATTAGGTCGGAAACTTTTCAGACCAGCTAGGTACAGACTGGAGGTAGCCGACTCCTCGAAACTTACGGCGACTGCCTGAGATTTTAGGGAGGCTACCTTTCCACCAGAGTAGCTAATCAATTGGCATCACCAGGGCGAGTGCATCTCGTACCAGCCTTTCCAGTGGAGAAAAGTCGCCACTCCTGTACCTCTGCACCACAGAGGTGGTCCCAATATTCAAATGATGTTACTTTGCTTTCTAGAGAAAAAATGGACACTATGGCTTCCTTATTAAAGTAACCCACAAAACCAGAATAGTTTCTCATAGCATTTCAAATGAGGTGATAAAATGTTCTAGAAGTCAAAGGACGGATTATTGCAAATGATAATTAAAACAAGAGGTGTTGATTTATATAAAATTGAAATCTTAATAGACTTATCTGTTCCAGGGAGTATGTTATACTGTGCCCCTTGTGGTTTCAAGGATATAACATTGAAGAAGAGCGAAGACAGTTTAAAATGTTACATACAATTGCACTTGGTTGATTCAATAGAGGTACAGGCATTTCGGAGTGACCAATTAAGAAAATGCTCACACAGGATAATTTGAAGTGAAATCTGAAATTCTGGATTGGAATCTAACAACTTATGGGAAGCCGTACTTTAAAAAGGACGCTATAATGTTGTGATAAGAAAAGTAACCCACTAAGACAGCAAAAGAAGTGTAAGAATAGTCAGTGAAAGCTGTCCAGGAATGATAACTTGAGGGCATCGATCGATCCTCGGCAGTGTGCATTGGACTGTTTAGTCGGAGTTCCGAGAGCGGTGTATGAACAAAGCACAGTTAGCATAGCATACCTTGCGGTCCAAAACCAATATGTCTTTCGTAAACTAGGAAGTATTTGTAACAAAACTACAAAACCTTTCTAATATTCATAAATACATATTTACTAACAGTGCTAGTGTAAAGGACGGTCCTATTCGACTATAATGAAAATTTTCTCTGATATTAGCGTTGAACAGCTGTGTTTAGTGAATCAATCTAAATGTTTTCTGTATAAAATTCTCCTCTAAGTGAACTGTGAGAAAACCTGATGTTGACTAACACGTTACACCTAATGAAGTACAGTACGAGATCATAGATCCAATATTATACATTCCAAACTCAAATGTAATCTAGTCTCGTATTTTACAAAAGAATGCACACCAATAATGGCATCAGCTGCTGGATCTCTTTTAAAGGTATGCAATTGTGTTTGGTTAGTGCTGATAAAACAAGTCAGCCATTTAAAGACAATTTGAATAAGTTTTAGAAACAGAAGTATAAATTTACTCTTTAACTACTCACAATAATTATTGGTTTAGTTGGATAAATTAGTATGCAAATTATATCTACAATCAGAATAGAAAGTATTTCTACATCACTTCAACAATTAATGGAAAGAAACTTCCCTTCAGCGTCGCTTTGTCCGCCTTTCTGTCTGTCTAGCTCTCCAAAGGCTCTCATGAAACTTTTCACCAATCTCTGCAAGTAGGAAAAAGGAATATTATAGATACAGATGGTTAAAGAAAATATATCGCTACCTTACAAATTGGGTTTAAACAAATAAACACTTTAACGGCGATGTAGATGGTGGGCCTTCAATCAAATTAATATACTACTGGATTATAAACTTGACATTTTATATAGCAAAACTTAAAAATAAATTTGTTAAATATTTCAAATTTGGCTGATGTGGTATAAAATATAAAAGATTCTTATTCTAAAGTCTTCAAATCGAGGTCAGAGCTGAACAAACTCCGAAACGACTCTAAACTCTTTGAACCTCTACATCTAAAATAATCCTATGAAATATATCTACGCAATCCACTACAAACGGATGGAATTGAACAAATATGTTGCTTTTTATTTTCATTTAATTCGTATCACCATTATAAGTGGAATACAATGTTGATTTATTGAACACCTTCAGGAAAATGGTAGAAATTAATCATTTCTTCACACTAGCCGTATATAGCGTAAGGTTTTGGATAGATAGAGTCAACCTGAAAAGTTCGATGCCATGGCCGGTATTTGAACCACGGATCTCGTGGTTTCCGTCCAGTCACTCTTATCCACTTAGCTACAATGGCCAACGTACCGTCCTGACATTGAATTCTATAATTGACTCATATATTTCCCCTGTAATCCACTAGGGCCTCTGTATTCGATATACACCGTTGTGGCGACTTATTATCATAAGTACTTAAGTCCCAGGCTTCACCTAAGGTTTTTGGATAGATAGAGTCAACCTTAACAATTCAATGCCATGGCCGGGATTTGAACCACGGATCTCACGGACCTTAGCCTATATAGGGCTAGTATGAAGAAATGATTAATTTCTATCAATTAACTTAATAAAAAGAGTTAAATGGTGAAGCCTGGGACTCAAGTACTTACGATAATAAGTCGTCACAAACGGTGTATGTCGAATACAGAGCCCCTAGTGGTCTACCGCGGAAATATGAGTCAACTGGATAATTTAATGTCACGACGGTACGCTGGCCATTGTAGCTCAATGGGTAAGAGCGACTGGACGAAAAACAGGAGCTCCGTGGTTCAAATCTCAGCCATGGCATGGAATTTTTCCGGTTGACTCTATCTATGCAAAAATCTTCAGGAAATGTGAATATTCACATAATATTTTAAGAATAAGAAGACTTGAGATTAGAGGATGACTGCGAAACTCTAACATGGCACACTAACGTCATCTGGTGGTGCTATGTATTTATAATTTCTATCAAATTTTCTTCTTTTCATTCATATGAAATGCCCAAAACGAACTACACACTTTTACTGCCTTCGTGACCTTTGATGAATTAAATTTACGTAGTGGTCAGTGACACACGATAAGGACGTTATGAAGTACTAGGTAATATGGGTACCAAAATGTGATAGCCACAGAGAATTCTAGTAATTGCTTTTCAAACCAGAAATGATCAAGTACAAAGGATACTAGCATCAGTTATAAACATCTATTTCCACACCTTTATAGTATCTGCACTAACACTTAGGCAAAATTTAACTATTATATTGTCTTATAAAAGTAAATTCAGAAAAAATAAAACCACATAAGTCTGTACTATCTGTACTCTGTACCCTACATTCCGAACTGCAACCTTCTGCGAGGACTCTTCGACCGCGCCACTGAAGATATCCACCGCATTTGTGGACGAAACATCTGCAGACCACGGTAAAACAGCCCAGAAATAACCTACAGTTGAGTTAAGTACATTTGGTTTGCCTGCTTTTGGTGAGAAAGTTTTGAGGTATAAAACACAATTTTCGTATCGTTCACTGCATCTCCCAACTTGGAGGAGTGAACAGCATGATTTATTCCTATTACAAAGCTTCTTATTATTTTGATATTTTATTTATCCTCTGTACTTTATCGGCTTTGCTCTTTAATTAATGAATAATGGATTTTATCTTCCCTCCCGAGGTGATCTAGAACATGACATTAATCTTCTATGTTCCGTATTATACTTTTGCATCCATGAACAAAGCTTATGCTGTACACTACCTTTCAATTTAATTTTCTAAATGAAGTTTTACTGTAGCAATAAGCTCATTAAATTGATTCTATGCGGCTTCTCATGATAAATTAATTAAACTGGGATTAAAACGAGTTGTTCCCTCGAGTCTTGACCCTTGAACCTGATTATATGTAAGAACGTAACTATGAACACTCGACTACCTTGTCTTTTGTTTTACCGGCCATTAATTACTGGAACACAGGAAAGATTTATCAGTGCCGCACTGGCCCGTTACTCATTTTTAAATATTGCAAACCATCATGAACATAAATACTAGAAGTGTTGTGCATCAAAGTACTCTTCTAACATTTCTGTGTAAGTTTTGTGTTTGAATTCTGTAATACCTTGTATATAATAAACAAAATGAATAATGTTGTCTTTATTATACAAAGCACAAAATGAATAGTGAAGTTTTCGATCATTGCTTTAATAATATATCTTAATCTGTTATTGAAAGTGAATAATTGTTCTATATAGAAAGACTTAAAAAATGAAATGGTCAAACTTGTACTTGGTTTAGATGTAGCCCGAATTCATAGCCCTAATAGAAGAAAGTAAAACATAGGCAATATCTTTAATTCTTTTTGTTCCGTGAACATGAATTACGAGTTAATGAATAATAATGTGTGTGCATGGGTTACGTAGATTCGGAGATCTGGTTTAAAGACATTTAAAACAACTATTGCTGCAGTAAAAAGACCTGAAATTGACAGTCAGCTGTCTTCAAAGTCCACTCGGTGCTCCACCGCACGAAAACAAATGAATGAAATCATTGCAGCACACTTCAATCGTCGACTGTCGCAATAACCAACAAGCAACTACCACTCCCAACACATTGCGGGCTATTTATACACCCGGCCATTATTTATAGAATGAAGCAGACCTTCCAAGAAATTTCTCGGCAACAACAATGGACCGAATGCTCTGGAGTCTCTCTCTGTCTCTTTATCTCCTGCCCACGTGCCCTGCTTCGGCTTGTGGTAGCAGCTCAACAATACCACACGGTGACAATAATAACAATAACTAACTAACAACAAAACAACAGTATCAGTATAAGAATCGAACCACCGGTAGTGAAACATTACGTGTTGTCATGGATTCTGTTACGTCACTTGATATTAGTCCCAAACTTTAGGCAATAGTAGGTAAAGAGGGGTGAGTTTATTTCCTCGAACATAAAGAATCTCTAAGTAAAGTGTTAGACTTTCTAATATCTTTTCGCTATTTACCCAGTTCTGTTCTCATATTATAGACTACTTAGTCCTGGTAAGTGCCTCTCACCGCACCGCTTCGCTGAAATTCAAGAGGAACGGAGGGAAGTCCGTTACACCACTGCCGTGCGTTTATTTGAAATTTCTCCTTTGTATTCTGCAACTCCTTTAACGCAAGAAGGGATACCTGCTGACGACAAAGACGGAGCAGTTTGGCGAACTGGTATGTAGGCTACCATATTCTCAACTGATGCATCAGTAAAAAGAGGAATTTCTTATCCTCTGAACACATCAACATGCCATGTAACTTGGCAGCAGTCCCTTCTACTCCAGACAGAAATTTCAGGATGACCCACTGCTATCATTCAGGTTGCAACGAGATGGAAAGTACTGAATATGTACTGAGATTTTGCAGAAAGGGTGTACTGCTTCACCTATTATATAGAATTGTAGCTTATGAGGAATTTTGTTGTTGTAAAGTTATGTAGACACTCACTGTCAAAGATGGGAAGTTCTCTCAGCAAGGCTCCAGACGTGTTGATATAGTGGGTATCGACAGAAAACGTCTAAAGGGAGTGAGTTAAGATCCGACAGTTTGTTTTGAAAAGGGATCTCAACCGGCTTAACACGTAAATGAAAAAAAGAAGAAGAAAAACACATTGGCAACCTCTTCTCCCTTCCTTGCGAGTTGTTACAGCATTCCCATTAGCAGCTGGTCTGTTCATGTAATGCTTCTTGAAGTTCGTAGTTCTCTGTCCAAGTTTTCAATTGGTATCCCTAACTCTTGAAACAAATCAAGTTTTAATTTACCAAAATACAGTATACAAATAACGTGATGGGATTTATTTATCAATAATTCTTAAAGATTTTGTTCTATTCTTGTTCTTTTTGAAGCTTATGTACATACTGAATATATTTAGATATTTATTTATTTTAATTATTTATTATATATTATCTTACTTTATCACATTTAACAGTGCTCGCCATCTTCATTCTTTCACTACCGCATTTCTTAAAAATTTAAAACGTTGATATTGCATTTCAAATTAATTAATGCATTTTATATAAGGGATTAATTTACATTTTGCCTGTTCTACTCTGATCCTGATGGCGACTCATAGTTACAATTGATTTTTTTCTAATAAATGAATATCTATAAAGATTTAAACGTTCTGTTCTGTTTAGAGATTATTTGGTCAGTCTTACTTGATACGTGCTGCACACATTTTAAGTCTGGGCCCTTCTCATTTCAGTTTGTACCCATAGTCACTATTTGTACATAAATGGTGCAACACATTAGCAAACCTACGTTTATCTTGGAAATTAATTGTTTTTTACACTAGCCGTGTGTAGGACGCACTATGAAAAATTCAATGCCATAGCCGGGATTTGAACCACGGATCTTGTGGTTTCCGTCCAGCCGCTCAAACAATTTGAGCTACAATGGCCAACATAGCATTACATTCTCCAACAGACTCGTGTATATCCCGATAAACCACTAGAAGTTCTCATAAACACATGACACAACTACCTTAATGACGACTTACTATGTTGTAAGTACTTTAAGGTCCAGGTATGACATTAAATTCTCCAACTGACTCGTGTTTTCCCGGTACACCACTAGGAGTTCTCATAAACACATTAGACAACTACCTTAATGACGACTTACTATGCTGTAAGTACTTTAAGACCCGGGTATGACAATAAATTCTCCAACTGACTCGTGTATTTCCCGGTAAACCACTAGGAGTTCTCATAAACACATGAGACAACTACCTTAATGGCGACTTACTATGTTGTAAGTACTTTAAGGTTCGGGTATGACAATAAATTCTCCAACTGACTCGTGTTTTCCCGGTAAACCACTAGGAGTTCTCATAAACACATGAGACAACTACCTTAATGACGACTTACTATGCTGTAAGTACTTTAAGACCCGGGTATGACATTAAATTCTCCAACTGACTCGTGCATTTCCCGGTAAACCACTAGGAGTTCTCATAAACACATGAGACAACTACCTTAATGATGACTTACTATGCTGTAAGTACTTTAAGACCCGGGTATGACAATAAATTCTCCAACTGACTCGTGTATTTCCCGGTAAACCACTAGGAGTTCTCATAAACACATGAGACAACTACCTTAATGGCGACTTACTATGTTGTAAGTACTTTAAGGTTCGGGTATGACAATAAATTCTCCAACTGACTCGTGTTTTCCCGGTAAACCACTAGGAGTTCTCATAAACACATGAGACAACTACCTTAATGACGACTTACTATGCTGTAAGTACTTTAAGACCCGGGTATGACATTAAATTCTCCAACTGACTCGTGAATTTCCCGGTAAACCACTAGGAGTTCTCATAAACACATGAGACAACTACCTTAATGATGACTTACTATGCTGTAAGTACTTTAAGACCCGGGTATGACAATAAATTCTCCAACTGACTCGTGTATTTCCCGGTAAACCACTAGGAGTTCTCATAAACACATGAGACAACTACCTTAATGGCGACTTACTATGTTGTAAGTACTTTAAGGTTCGGGTATGACAATAAATTCTCCAACTGACTCGTGTTTTCCCGGTAAACCACTAGGAGTTCTCATAAACACATGAGACAACTACCTTAATGACGACTTACTATGCTGTAAGTACTTTAAGACCCGGGTATGACATTAAATTCTCCAACTGACTCGTGAATTTCCCGGTAAACCACTAGGAGTTGTCATAAACACATGAGACAACTACCTTAATGACGACTTACTATGCTGTAAGTAATTTAAGGTTCGGGTATTACATTAAATTCTCCAACTGACTCGTGTTTTTCCCAGTAAACCACTAGGAGTTCTCATAAACACATGAAACAACTACCTTAATGACGACTTACTATGCTGTAAGTACTTTAAGGTTCGGGTATTACATTAAATTCTCCAACTGACTCGTGAATTTCCCGGTAAACCACTAGGAGTTCTCATAAACACATGAAACAACTACCTTAATGACGACTTACTATGCTGTAAGTAATTTAAGGTTCGGGTATGACATTAAATTCTCCAACTGACTCGTGTATTTCCCGGTAAACCACTAGGAGTTCTCATAAACACATGAAACAACTACCTTAATGACGACTTACTATGCTGTAAGTACTTTAAGGTTCGGGTATGACAATAAATTCTCCAACTGACTCGCGTTTTTCCCGGTAAACCACTAGGAGTTCTCATAAACACATGAGACAACTACCTTAATGACGACTTACTATGCTGTAAGTACTTTAAGGTTCGGGTATGACATTAAATTCTCCAACTGACTCGTGTATTTACTGGTAAACCACTAGGAGTTCTCATAAACATATGAGACAACTACCTTAATGACGACTTACTATGCTGTAAGTACTTTAAGACCCGGGTATGACATTAAATTCTCCAACTGACTCGTGAATTTCCCGGTAAACCACTAGGAGTTCTCATAAACACATGAGACAACTACCTTAATGATGACTTACTATGCTGTAAGTACTTTAAGACCCGGGTATGACAATAAATTCTCCAACTGACTCGTGTATTTCCCGGTAAACCACTAGGAGTTCTCATAAACACATGAGACAACTACCTTAATGGCGACTTACTATGTTGTAAGTACTTTAAGGTTCGGGTATGACAATAAATTCTCCAACTGACTCGTGTTTTCCCGGTAAACCACTAGGAGTTCTCATAAACACATGAGACAACTACCTTAATGACGACTTACTATGCTGTAAGTACTTTAAGACCCGGGTATGACATTAAATTCTCCAACTGACTCGTGAATTTCCCGGTAAACCACTAGGAGTTGTCATAAACACATGAGACAACTACCTTAATGACGACTTACTATGCTGTAAGTAATTTAAGGTTCGGGTATTACATTAAATTCTCCAACTGACTCGTGTTTTTCCCAGTAAACCACTAGGAGTTCTCATAAACACATGAAACAACTACCTTAATGACGACTTACTATGCTGTAAGTACTTTAAGGTTCGGGTATTACATTAAATTCTCCAACTGACTCGTGAATTTCCCGGTAAACCACTAGGAGTTTTCATAAACACATGAAACAACTACCTTAATGACGACTTACTATGCTGTAAGTAATTTAAGGTTCGGGTATGACATTAAATTCTCCAACTGACTCGTGTATTTCCCGGTAAACCACTAGGAGTTCTCATAAACACATGAAACAACTACCTTAATGACGACTTACTATGCTGTAAGTACTTTAAGGTTCGGGTATGACAATAAATTCTCCAACTGACTCGCGTTTTTCCCGGTAAACCACTAGGAGTTCTCATAAACACATGAGACAACTACCTTAATGACGACTTACTATGCTGTAAGTACTTTAAGGTTCGGGTATGACATTAAATTCTCCAACTGACTCGTGTATTTACTGGTAAACCACTAGGAGTTCTCATAAACACATGAGACAACTACCTTAATGACGACTTACTATGCTGTAAGTACTTTAAGGTTCGGGTATGACAATAAATTCTCCAACTGACTCGTGTATTTCCCGGTAAACCACTAGGAGTTCTCATAAACACATGAAACAACTACCTTAATGACGACTTACTATGCTGTAGGTACTTGAAGGTCCGGGCTCTTATAGTTCGGACCACTATTAGGTACAATTAATGGAAATTAATTGTTCTTTCACACTAGCCTACACTACTTGTTGTAGTTCGCCTTTGAAATAGCACTGTAAGTTAACTGCGTATTGTTTGAATATTAATGAAGTTTGTGAATAAACAAGGTGCAGTATAATATGTATGAACATGTTAGCTCATGAATTAATTAGCAAACCAATAATTGTTTGCTTAATGGTCCGGATAATGGGTTTATTGCACCGCATTGTACAAACAACTGGTGACAAACTCTATGGAAGGCATTAGTTTCACCTTTGTGAAGAAATTGGCTTCTGACTTTGTTGTTGCAGATTTGCTTACCTGTATTACGCGATTGTTTGCCACTGCAATAGATAATAGCGAAATTAGCTTCTCAGGAGCTTGAGGGCACATAGAAATTAATTCTGCAAGACAATGCTGGTCATTTTTATTACTATGAAATGAAGTTCAAGTAAAGCGATGGGTAAAAATTATCGTACCATTGTCCCAGAGTAGGTAGTGTATTCAGGAGTATTTGTTCACTTGGAAGTATATACTGAATGTCAGCTGAATGTTAGTGGCTTCGGGGCAAAAATATAGCCAGCCATTTTCAAATGCAAACAAAACCAATTGGGGCGTTAGTGTAAACTTAAAAATATAGTGGAAGGGAATCTAATGGGACTGGATTGTGTTTGTTTCACTCCAATATGTGATGCATGTTTCAGCAATGAGGTCCTAGAGCTCATGCAAGTTCTATATCTAAAGTGACCATTCATCTCGTTGTTTACGGACGGTTCTAATTTTTGAGTCGATCACTTTTTATTTACACATTCGAAAATACGCTTAAGCAGGCCGTGCCTTGGCAGAGGGTTAGACCGCTTGACTCTCACCAAGGCGGTCCGGGTTCGAAGTGAGGTTTGTGATGGACAACACAGCGCTGGGGTAGGTTTTCTCCAGGAAGTTTGATTCCTCTCGCCTTCATTACAGCTATTGTTCATTATCATCTTTTCTTTCATCCACTTCGCCCTCATTCCGTTCATCTACTTCACTCACTCTCATTCCTGGGACCGGGCTGATCCTTGCACTTCTCTTTCTCATCCATAGTTGTGGCTCCCTCACCCGACTCCTTAAATGGCACATTAGGTGAGTGAATGAATTTACTGTAATTCCTTAAGTGGAACATAGGGCCTTCTAGTTGCTAGTTGCGCTGCTATGTTCTAGCTTTGATAGGTTTGACATCTTCAAGAATCTGTGCATAACAAAGAGCACTGCATGCAGGAATATCTGCTTCAATTGCAGACTTCCAAACATTACCTGCCACTCTGAGCTGAACAACATCAAATACAACAAGAGCAGTAATAACAATAATATCCCGATATTGCAGCTCCCGCAATTGTGTTTCGGTTTAAACAGAGAAAGACAGCTGCATTATCCATACATTTTCTTGTGCATGCATACCATAATCAACCTGGCATTAAGAAAGGCTTTCTGAGGATCCAAGGCAAGTTCTTCCACGCAGATTCCTTTTCCACTTGGAACTGTTTCTAACTCTTTTTATCTCCATTAAAGCTGGCCTTAACTATTTTGATTAGGAAGCTACTTGGAGATAAGTTAAGGCAAATAAACTTTCTATTTAAATACCTCTTATGTAGTTGTCATATTTTTTAAATATGTTATAAATAGGGAACTGGACTGCAGTAGCCTGTGCTACGGAGGGGATTTGGCACGGAGTTATAAACTTGATCTATTGCATATATACCCCCATGTGGAACACCACCGGGAGGAAGGATGACGGAGGCCGACCCAAGGCGTCACGTCAGTGCAGCTAGTAACGCCCGTGGTCATTAAACGGCCTAACAGGCCGGCCCGAAGACTAGACCGTCTTAACATCTACCAGGAGCATATAATCCCGCTGTGCACCGCCGAGACTCCCGCCTACACTTCCAACCTTAATGAGACCACTAGAGGAGAGGAGATATGAAATGATAACGGAGAAGAAATGGAGGGAAAGAAAATTCGGGGATGTACTTCAGCTACCCCGTATTCACCTGCTGACCGGCGAAAACTCCCGAAAAAAACATTGGGTCAGGTAGAACGATAACCACACCTCCCTAATGCGAGCCACAGAAGACGGAACTTCCTGAGCCATACCGCTCCGAAAAAGATGTGAAGAGCGAAACATATTTTATAGTGCGACATTAAACTCTAGCAACAGTATCCATTTCTGCATAAGTTCTTACAGATTTGAAGGGTTATGTGCCAGAATGCTGTGTATCCAATTTTATTTCTTTGTTTCCCTTCTTTGTAGTCTCCAAAGCCACTATTTATCGCCACCGCAACCACCACCACAACAACCACCACAACAACCACAACCACCACCACCACCGCAACCACCACCACAACAACCACCACAACAACCACAACCACAACCACCATCACAACCACCACCAACACCACCAACATCACCACCACCAACACCACCACCACCACAACCACCACCAACACCACCACCATCACAACTAACACCAACACCACCACCATCACAACTACCACCACCACCACCACCATCACAACCACCACCAACACCACCACCATCACAACTACCACCACCACCAACACCACCATCACAACCACCACCAACACCACCAACATCACCACCTCCAACACCACCACCATCACAACCACCACCAACAGCAACACCATCACAACTACCACCACCACCACCACCATCACAACCACCACCAACACCACCAACATCACCACCTCCAACACCACCACCATCACAACCACCACCATCACCACCACCACCATCACAACCACCACCAACACCACCAACATCACCACCACCAACACCACCACCATCACAACTACCACCACCACCACCACCACCACCATCACAACCACCACCAACACCACCAACATCACCACCTCCAACACCACCACCATCACAACCACCACCACCACCACCACCATCAGAACCACCACCAACACCACCAACATCACCACCTCCAACACCACCACCATCACAACTACCACCACCACCAACACCACCACCATCACAACCACAACCACCACCACCACCATCACAACCACCACCAACATCACCAACATCACCACCTCCAACACCACCACCATCACAACCACCACCACCTCCAACACCACCACCATCACAACCACCACCACCAACACCACCACCATCACAACCACCACCAACACCACCAACATCACCACCTCCAACACCACCACCATCACAACTACCACCACCACCACCATCACAACCACCACCAACACCACCAACATCACCACCTCCAACACCACCACCATCACAAACACCACCAACAGCAACATCATCACAACCACAACAACCACCACCACAACCACCACTACCAAGACCACCATCACAACCACCACTACCAAGACCACCATCACAACTACCACCACCACCACCATCACAACCACCACCAACACCACCAACATCACCACCACCAACACCACCACCATCACAACCACCACCAACACCACCACCATCACAACTACCACCACCACCACCATCACAACCACCACCAACACCACCAACATCACCACCTCCAACACCACCACCATCACAACCACCACCATCACCACCACCACCATCACAACCACCACCAACACCACCAACATCACCACCTCCAACACCACCACCATCACAACTACCACCACCACCACCGCAACCATCACAACCACCACCAACACCACCAACATCACCACCTCCAACACCACCACCATCACAACCACCACCAACAGCAACATCATCACAACCACAACAAACACCACCACAACCACCACTACCAAGACCACCATCACAACCACCACCACAACCACCAACACAACCACCACCACCACCATCACAACCACCACCATAACCACCACAAACACCACAAACACCACAACCACCACAACCATCTAAACAACCACCACAATCACCACAACCACGACCACCACAACCACCACCACCATCACCATCACCACCACCACAACCACAACCATCGCCACCACCACCACTACCACCGCCACCACAACAGTCAACGCCAGCAGCACAGCACCGCCATCACCGCTAACATCACCACCACCACAAAACAACGACCTCCACCACCACAACAATCACCGCCACCACCACCGCCATCAGTACCACCACCACCACCACCATAACCACCGCCATAAACGCCACCACCGCCACAACACCACCTCCGCCACCACCACGCATCCACTACCACAACCACCGCCACCACCACCACCACAACCACCACCACCATCATCATCACAACAACCAACACCACCACAACCACCACAACCACTACAACCACCACCACAACAACAACCACAACCACCACAACCACAACCACAATCACCACCACCACCACAACCACCACCATCATCATCACAACAACCAACACCACCACAACCACCACAACCACCACAACCACCACCACAACAACAACCACAACCACCACAACCACAACCACAATCACCACCACCACCACAACCACAACAACCATCACCACCACCATCACCAGCACCGCCACCACCAACACCACCACAAACACCACCCCCGCACCACCAACACCACCACCACCATCACAACTACCACCAACACCACCACCACCACCACTACCACCACCACAACCACCACAACCATCACAACAACCACCACCACCATCACCACCACCATCACCAACAACTCCACAACCACCAGCCCCACACCACCACCACAACCACCACCACCACCACCACCGCCATCACCGCCAACATCACCACAACCATCACAACCAACACAACCATCACCACCACCACCATCACCAAAACCACCAACACCTACACAACCAACACAACCACCAAAACAACCACCACCATCACAACCACCACCATCACAACTATCACCACCACAACCATCACAACCACCAATACCACCACAATCACCACAACAAACACGATCAAAACCACAACCACCACCACAACCACCACGATCACCACCAACAGCACGACCACCAAAACCAACACAACCACTAGGACCACAACTACCACCACCACAACGACCACCGCCATCACAACCACCACCCCAACAACCACCACAACCACCACAACCACCAAAACCACCACCACCACAAGCACCACCATCATCACCATCACCACCACCAACACCACCGCAACCACCACACCCAACACCACCACCACTACAACCACCACCACAACCACAAACACCACTACCACCATCACCACCACAACCGCCGCAACCACAACCACTACCTTAGCCACCACAACAACCACCACAACCACCACAACAACCAACACCAACACCACAAATACCAAAACCGCCACCACAAACACCAAAACCACGAACACCACAACCACCATCACCATCACCACCACCACAACCACCACAACCATCTCCACCACCACCATCACCACCACCACTAACACCACCACAACCACCACCACCAAAACCACCATAACCACCATCATCACAACAACCAACACCACCACAACCAACACCATCACCACCGCCAAAACTACATCCACCACCACCATCACTACCACAACCGCCACAATCACAACCACAACCACCAACACCAGCACAACCACAACCACCACCACGACCATAACCGCCACTACCACCACCACCACAACAACCGCCACCACCCCCGCTACCAGCGCCACCACAACAGCCACCGCCAGCACCACCAGCACCGCCATCACCGCCAACATCACCACCACCACCACCACCACTACCACAATCAACGTCAACACCACCACCACGGCCATCACTACCACCTCCACAGCCACAACCACCGCCACCACCACCGCCATCACTACCACCACCACTACAACCACCGCCATAAACGCCACCACCGCCACAACACCACCTGCACCACCACCACGCATCCACTAACACAACCACCGTCACCACCACCACAACCACCACCACCACCATCATCATCACAACTACCACCACAACCACCACAACCACCACCACAACAACAACCACAACCACAACCCCAATCACCACCACCACCACAACCACAACAACCATCACCACCACCACAATCACCAGCACCACCACCACCAACACCACCACAAACAGCACCCTCGCACCACCAACACCACCACCACCACTACCACCACCACAACCACCACAACCATCACCACCACCATCACCACGAACAATAACACCACCACCAACAACTCCACAACCACCAGCCCCACACCACCACCACAACCAGCGCCACCGCCATCATCACAACCCCCGCCATCACCAAAATCATCACCACCACTACCACCGCTATCATCACCACTGCTGCCATCACCACCACCACCGCCATCACCGCCACCATCACCACAACCATCACAACCAACACAACCATCACCACGACCACCATCACCAAAACCACCAACACCTACACAACCAACACCACCACCAAAACAACCACCACCACCATCACAACCACCACCATCACAACCTCAACCATCACAACCACCACCATCACAACTATCACCACCACAACCATCACAACCACCAATACCACCACAACCACCACAACAAACACGATCACCACCAACACCTCGACCATCAAAACCAATACAACCACTAGGACCACAACTACCACCACCACAACGACCACCACCATCACAACCACCACAACCACCACAACCACCAAAACCACCACCACCACAATCACCACCACGACCACCACATCCACCACCATCATCACCATCACCACCACAAACATCACCATTACTACCATCACCACCACCAACACCACCGCAACCACCACCACCACCACCACTACAACCACAAACAACACTACCACCATCACCACCACAACGGCCGCAACCACAACCACTACCTTAACCACCATCACAGCCACCACTAGAACCACCACAACCACCACCAACACAACCACCACAACAACCACCACAACCACCACAACAACCAACACCAACACCACAAACACCAAAACCGCCACCACAAACACCAAAACCACGACCACCACAACCACTATCACCATCACCACCACCACAAACACCACAACCATCTCCACCACCACCATCACCACCACCACTAACACTACCACAACGACCACCACCACAACCACCATAACCACCATCATCACAACAACCAACACCACCACAACCACCACAACCACCCCAACCACCACCACAGCAACCCCTACAACCAAGACCATCACAACCACCATCATCACCACCGCCACAACTACATCCACCACCACTATCACTACCACAGCCGCCACAACCACAACCACAACCACCACCACCAGCACAACCACAAACACCACCACCATAACCGCAACAACCACCACCACCACAACAACCGCCACCACCCCCGCTACCAGCGCCACCACAACAGCCACCGCCAGCACCACATGCACCGCCATCACCGCCAACATCACCACCACCACCACAACCACAATCACCGCCAACACCACCACCACGGCCATCACTACCACCTCCACAGCCACAAGCACCGCCACCAACAACGCCTCCGCCACCACCACGCATCCATTACCACAACCACCGCCACCACCACCACCACCACCAGAGCCACCACCCCCAACACCACCACCACCGCCACCACCATCACCACTACCATCACCACCATCACCACCACCATCACCACCATCACCACCACCACCACCACTACCATCACCTCCACCACCACCACCACCACCACTACCATCACCACCACCACCACCATCATCATCACCACCACCACCACCACCACCACTACCATCACCAGCACCACCACTACCATCACCACCATCACCACCATCACCACCACCACCATCACCACCACCACCACCGCTGCCACCACCACCACCACCACTACCATCACCACCATCACCACCATCACCACCATCACCACCACCACCACCGCTGCCACCACCACCACCACCACCATCACCACCACCACCACCACCATCACCACCACCACCACCACCACCATCACCACCACTACCATCACCACCACCACCACCACCACCATCACCACCACCACCATCACCACCACCACCACCACCACCACTACCATCACCACCACCACCACTACCATCACCACCATCACCACCATCACCACCACCACCATCACTAGCACCACCACCGCTGCCACCACCACCACCACCGCCGCCACCACCACTACCATCACCACCATCACCACCATCACCACCACCATCACCACCACCACCACCGCTGCCACCACCACCACCACCACCACCATCACCACCACCACCACCACCACCACCACCATCACCACCACCACCACCACCATCACCACCACTACCATCACCACCACCACCACCACCACCACCACCACCATCACCACCACCACCACCACCATCACCACCAACACCACCACCACCACCATCACCACCACCACCACCACCATCACCACCACCACCATCACCACCACCACCACCACCACCATCACCACCACCACCGCCGCCACCTTGAAACAGTATTGCTTATGGGTGGACACAAGTTTCCCGTTGGAACGCCAATTTGATACAAATATAATATAATGGCGAACACAGAAGTCGGCGAGCAATGAGGTTTCTCTCAGGGTATGCGTGGATGTGTGTGAGAAGGAAAGTTACAACACTGGAATGCCCGTTTCCAAATTATTTATTCACTGCTTCTTATTTCATACCTCGAAATGGAAGCTGCCGACCGAGAGTTATCAATCACGGTTTGTAGTGACTGAATGCTAATTATATTTCTTGATAAATTCTGATGACCTGACAAATATTCAAGACCGAACAAGTTGACCACCCTAATAGGCTGCACGTTTGACTATTCCTGATATCGGCTACACGCCGAAGACTTTATTATGATTTTCTAGCCGTGACACGTCTCCCATCGGCGAACGCCGAAGAGAGTGCTTCCCCCCACAACTGCGTGTGTATCTTTATATATCACTTTCACCCTCCAAATTCCTTTTTAAACAAAGTCCTTTTGTGGCTGTTTTGGTCGCCATTGTAAACGATTCGAAGAATACCCCATTCATGTATGTCAAGTGACAATTCCTTTAGAAACCTTCTAAGGTCACTGTTCCTTTCATTCATGGCATTGTTATAAACAGTTTCCCCAACTAACCTTGGCTTTGGTCGTCACAAAGACCAACATTCCTTCGACGTCTATCATTATTATTTTCTTCTGCAAACAATAATTTCGGTTTCAAATGCCCCCATAGATATTATTTTATTATCCAATAATGAAATAATATATATGTCTTGCCCGAATATAACGCAAAATATTAGATCTTTGTCAGCAACTTCCAATTCATTTTACAATTTCTTTTCACAACATTAAAATTTTTTTCTTACATGACATTTGCTAAAAATTATTCACCTGGTTACATAACTACATTTCATTTAAAATTTACCAACATTCTGTTCTGTAATTTTCAACTTTCAAATATTACTCGGAAAATATTTCAATCTACGTCATCTTTTTATTTTTTTTTTTTTTTTATATCTGATCTACTTAAAATTCATTCATATTGTTGTTACACTTGAAACAATTCCTAAATATACACTCTTATGTTTAAATCAATGGTACATTCATAAGATTATATTTGTATACAACATTTCTGAGTTCTTCTTCTTGATTCTATATAAATATTCTTTTCAAAAGTCTTTCATTGTTCTGATATTTTTTTTTAACTGGTTATTTTTTTTTTTATACATTTCCGAATACTTCTTTATGATTCTATATAAATATTATTTTCAAGAGTCTTTAAGTGTTCTGATTTTCATTACTATATTTTTTCACTTGTTTAGTTTTAAGTTTCACTGCACTGTCACAACACTGTTTATACTTAACCTATACATTTTACACTACACTGATTATACTTAACCTACACAATTTACAAGTTTGTTTCCCTTCTAATTTTACAATTTTGTTATTATACTTTAGTTTAAGTTCCTACCATTTACAAGAA
>CM060948.1:13558354-13559448 GCA_030765055.1 Mantis religiosa
TAGATAGATAGATAGATAGATAGATAGATAGATAGATAGATAGATAGATAGATAGATAGATAGATAGATAGATAGATAGATAGATAGATAGATAGATAGATAGATAGATAGATAGATAGATAGATAGATAGATAGATAGATAGATAGATAGATAGATAGATAGATAGATAGATAGATAGATAGATAGATAGATAGATAGATAGATAGATAGATAGATAGATAGATAGATAGATAGATAGATAGATAGATAGATAGATAGATAGATAGATAGATAGATAGATAGATAGATAGATAGATAGATAGATAGATAGATAGATAGATAGATAGATAGATAGATAGATAGATAGATAGATAGATAGATAGATAGATAGATAGATAGATAGATAGATAGATAGATAGATAGATAGATAGATAGATAGATAGATAGATAGATAGATAGATAGATAGATAGATAGATAGATAGATAGATAGATAGATAGATAGATAGATAGATAGATAGATAGATAGATAGATAGATAGATAGATAGATAGATAGATAGATAGATAGATAGATAGATAGATAGATAGATAGATAGATAGATAGATAGATAGATAGATAGATAGATAGATAGATAGATAGATAGATAGATAGATAGATAGATAGATAGATAGATAGATAGATAGATAGATAGATAGATAGATAGATAGATAGATAGATAGATAGATAGATAGATAGATAGATAGATAGATAGATAGATAGATAGATAGATAGATAGATAGATAGATAGATAGATAGATAGATAGATAGATAGATAGATAGATAGATAGATAGATAGATAGATAGATAGATAGATAGATAGATAGATAGATAGATAGATAGATAGATAGATAGATAGATAGATAGATAGATAGATAGATAGATAGATAGATAGATAGATAGATAGATAGATAGATAGATAGATAGATAGATAGATAGATAGATAGATAGATAGATAGATAGATAGATAGATAGATAGATAGATAGATAGATAGATAGATAGATAGATAGATAGATAGATAGATAGATAGATAGATAGATAGATAGATAGATAGATAGATAGATAGATAGATAGATA
>CM060948.1:13560448-13580448 GCA_030765055.1 Mantis religiosa
ATATATATATATAACTCAGCGTTCAGTTACAACAACAGTCTCAGCTGTTCTCTGCTTACCTCTCGCGACTCACCCACTCTCTTGTTTCACAACTGTCCGGTGGCGTGTCACAATCTCCTATATATCTCATTCATAATTCGAGAGACTTCTCGAGCAAATAAGAAAAACAACTATTTTCTGTCAATCGAGATATCTCTAGAACCTTCCAAACGTGAAATCCTATCCGTGCCAACAAGGCCTTTATCTTAGCTATCTTTATTTGTTGGCTCTTTGTGAACACTAGCCACGCTATCGTTAACTGCTTATGCAAGTTCTTTATTACCGTGAAACACTATCCACCGTCTGTTATCTATTTGCGCCGAAACTTTGATGCCCGTTACCGCGACAATATGATAGGCCTGCTTGTATCCAATTTTATGTCTAGAGTATTTAAAATGGTTCATTAGTTCTATAATTTGTTAATGATTACTTTTCATATGATTGATTGTTTGCCTCGTAATTGTATTTACACAATTCTGAAAGCATAAATGGGAGAATCTGAGTAGACCTGATGCACAAATTCAAAGAAAAATCAAATCAGTGTGTTTTTGTTTGGTTAGAAATTTAGCAGCGACTATGGTCAAGGTCATTAATGACCGGTTCAGTTAGGCATTTGCTAACCTATAGCACATGCTGCTAACTAAAATCTTCTGGATACAGAACAAGGTTTGGAAAGTTAGATTAGGACCGTCCTGTTGCTCTAACCACTGAGCCACCATATATTATTCTGAAGTTCCACGACAATGCCGACATTTTACATGGTAGGTCATTCTAATATGAATGCAGATGGAAGTGTATTTGAAACAAATTAAATAAATGTAATTGATACAATGGTTCATTGCTTAGAAGGATCTAGAGTTGATAAAAGTGTGGCGAGGTTTCCAGTTGTGTTACACTTTGAAAGGCACACAAGCTGATTAACTATTGATCAGACCTGAAGCTTGTGTGGTTTAGCAGTATGTTTTCTCTGTACCTCATTTAGTGCTCGAGGCGGAAAATTAATCCAATAGCTGGTTAGCAACTTAATGCATTCATCGTTTTCTGTTATCTCATCGATTATTGGTTAGCATTTCCCGGGTTTTTAGTTGGTCCTTTTCACACGATTCTCTCTGGGCAAAAGCGTTAAAGTTGTTAAATCATTAAAGCGAATATATGTGAACATTTTGTGGTTGTGTTTTGTTTAGTCGATATCATTGCACCCCGGGTATTGAAAAGCCACCACACACATATTTAACTGGAGGCAATGCTCATGAGCCGATTGAGGCATTCATCATATCACAGCTAATCTTTAACTTTTATTACTTCCTTTAGATACCTATCTAGCTCTTAACTTTTATTTCCCTAGGATTATTAACCTTTTGAGAAACACAGAAACTTCAGGTATTTGTTAATTAAAACTGAATATACCAATATCCCCGCGGCTCTCTCTGCTATCTACAATCTCATACTTATTTTATAGATAATTACAAAAAGTTTACTTTTCTCATTACATGCCAATAAATGAATATCAAGAAAGACATGGCCAGTGGCTGATCCAGAATTGTTTGCAGGAGAAACTCGTTTTTTAATTGTTGCCCAACCTGAGGAAAAAGTCCTGTGAAATTTTTGTCTTAATGATGTAACTTTTAGACTACTCATGATGTTAATACTCTATGTACGAAGGTGGTCTGAAAAGTTTCCGACCTCAACATGAAGATGGCAGCACTCGTAAATGAAAGCTAGTGAATTTCGCCGGTCATCTGTTGACAGTTATTCACCGAAGTTTCAGTCAATTTGGATGCTCAGTTGTTATGGAACAGTCGTTTGAGTGAGTTGATGTGAATGGTTTTATGAAAATGAACAAAATCGAGTATCGAGCTGCCATTAGATATTTGTTTTTGAAAGAAAATACGCCTAAGTAAATCAAAGATGAGTTGGATTGTGTATATGGGGACTCTACACCATCATTTACCACAGTGAAAGTTTGGGCAGCTGAATTTAAACATGGCCGTGAGAGCTTAGGAGGCGCTGAACGTTCGGGACGTCAAAAACTGCAACTACAAACGAAAACATCGCCAAAGTTCACCAAATGATGCTAGATAACCGCCGAATAAAAACGAGAGAGATAGCAGAATCTATGAACATGTCAAAAAAACATGTTTGTCACATATTAAATCAACATTTAGACACGAGAAAGCTGTCCGCGCGTTGGATACCGCAATCATCTTCGTGAACAATTATTTTGCAGAGAAAAACGACGAGTGCTATTTGGACGAATTACAGAGCATCGCTGGGAGAGGTGAGTAGAGTTACAGGGAGACTATGTTGGGAGAAAAAAGGTCTGAAAAATATCTTATAGGTTTATTAGGTCGGAAACTTTTCAGCACAGCTATGTACGTCTCTAAACTAATATAAGAATTGTAAAAAGAGAAGGATTATACATTAAGGTAAATAAATTGTATCCATACAAAGTTCCAATAAATAAATTTTATAAAATACACCCCCTCTATATTACTTGAGAGTTATACAATGTTAGCAGTACAAATGGTTCATAACAGTAAGCATACCACGTTGGCATCGTCTCCACTCTAAATGTTTAAAATACTTACAGACGAATGTTTCTTCACCTGAAATGTGTTATAAGTTTGCTATTACTCTTACGAGGAAAGGGGAGATGAGGCAAGGGGAAAGAGGGAAGAACTAGCAAGGAAGAGGTACTGTATGTTGTATTTTGTATCTACTTCATTGTAACACACAACATTTAATGTACATTATTAAACTTGGTTCCCGTTTTGAAACTATATGTAACAAAACACTGGATTCTTTTTCTAAAAATTTCATAATTCATTAAACAGGAAGTGAATCTACTATTACTTTAACTATCTATGTATTTTTAAAAACTATTCAGATAAATAACTTATAGAAACTTTAGAATGTATTTTCCATATGAGCCATTAATATTCACTAAAATTTGGTTCACTCCATAGTCACATATTTATGCAATATATTGCCTTTAAGAAACTAGAACCCAAATCTAATTCTAAGTATTAGAAATGAATAGTAGACATTCCTTTCATTTCTATTCACTACAAAAGATTCTTATAATTTACTCGCTTCATGGCGTGGGATCTAAATTGTCAACGTCACTTCCCCATCCCACGGTCTGTTGACACTTCTTCCAAATCTGATACGTAATTTCTGACCTACTCCTTTTGCTATATAGTTGTCATATACCCATAGTTATTACAGTTATTTGAGGATACTCCTCAATTGCTATTATAAATCGCCAATAAAAACCTACGCATTCAATCCATTTGGATGCAATTCTAATGCCAAAGAGTAAAATATCTTTGTTTATAAAATATAGCAATATATGATTAGTATTTATAATATATCGCTAAATCTGGATAGTAAATGCAAAGTTAAATATTGTTAAAATGTCTCAAACATAGAATGCACGATTAATCCATCTCTAATATTGCAGTACCTGAGCGCAGTACCGCCTCAGTGGCGTAGATGGTAGCCTGTCAACCTCACGTTTGAAGAGGTCCCGAGTTCGAATTTCGGTCAGGGTCATTGGCCTCGATAAGGCTTTTCCCTGTTTTTCCTTATCCTGAAGGACGTATGTCGAGTCACTATAATCTCTATGGATCCTGGGCTCATTTGAGCATCACTTCACCCACTTCATTCATCGTCCGATATGAATTAACATTGGAGGACGTAAAAGTAAATATTAGTCTTAACAGAATTATGTAACGTCTATGGTGTCGATTTCCGTATTGGTTCTCCACATCCTGTACACGTTATGTGCTTGTGCCACTTTTCTAGTCAGTACACTGAATTCTTCTTTCAAGATTTGCATTATCTTGCACACGATTGCTTCTTTAGATCCCTGGATGCCACTGAATGCTTTATTTGTGACCAGGCCATTTCAATTGGACATAAAATATAGTGATAAGGGTGACACTATCTTCAGACCAGTTTTGTATAGAGCAGGAATTACTGCTTTACCACATTTTATTTAAATATACACTAATGAAAACTTGCACAAGAAGATAGGTGGCTGGACTCAAATATTTGCACATCCACGCAACAATTTCATTTAAGTCATCTGTAATACATCTTGCAAAATGACATATTAGCTTTACTTAATTTCGTTTCAACTGGAGTGCTCTTGCTAGCGATATTATTGATGCAATTTTTGTGATCATTTTAATTTCCAAACCAGCTTCATCGACAGTTAATTCATTCAAATTTCTCTCCCATTTTCAATTACAGTTTTCAGAAACTTTCTAAAATTCCTTAACATATTAGCACTCTGTTTCCTGATTTTGTTCCCTCTCCCTGTAACGCCCGTTTTTATGGAGTCCTCGCTGACAATTGTATTGACGGTACGTGTGTTTTAATTAAGGTTTTCCAATGATAAGTCATATGGACAATGAACGAAATGGGTGAAGTGGTACTCAAATTAGCCCAGGGTACAAGGACAAGGGGAAAACACTGGAAAAATCTTATCCAGATAATTCACCCTGAACGAGATTCTACATCAGGACCACTTAAGCGTGAGGCAAATACACTACCACCTACGCCACCGAGCTGGGCGAGATAACCTCACTATTTATCGTCACCATTCGCATAGCCTTCGATAACTTTACCATACTCGTTATTTATGCTCCCAAAATTTAGCCACAATCTGAACCAAAATATTAACTGCCTAATTACCAATACAAAACTGCAATCCTGTCTCAGAAACCTACAAAACGCATGGCTTTATTGTACACTGGTGTCTGTGGTAAGGAAACAGTATATTCACGTTATTTAACCCATTTTACGAACTTCAATAGCGTATCTCCGCTTAATTTACTCATTGTTTATGTTTGCATCAGTAGTATATTTATGCTGTTTGAACCTGTTTCCATAACGCGATCTAGAGCATGTTTATTCGGCCAGTATTACCGATATTGAAGCCACAAATATATCATACACTGCTATTTCTGTCTTTCATTATATTCATTTCTACATAAATACAATTCATAAAATCCTGATGCAGATAAGATTTTTAAAGCATTTATTTGTATTCTGTGTTCGTTTTTGAGATGTAGCCCACAAAGTTCTCCGTTTTATTTTCTGTGTTACAGCAAATGGAAGTCCATTATGCTTACATTAATTTGGGTTTTATTGCATTTTTTTATACAAAGGGAAAAGTTTATGACCACGTTTTCATCTATTGAGGATTTATGATATCAAGTACACAGAACACTTCTCTCGTTCTTTCACAATTTGATCTTATTGCTGCTCCATGATAGTCCTGGAGTTATCAATCTGACAAGGGAACTGTCACTGTGCTCATATCGCTTTGATGGTCCATAAACCATGTTCACTGAAAGCCTGCCGAGGAGTAGAACCACAACGTCCAAAACTGAAGCCTGGAATGTGCCGCATGTGACTACTGGCGAGTACCTGCTGGACATCCCACATGAGTTCTGTCCCGGCGCTCTTTACGTATGCTATGTATTGGCCGTTACCGGTCAGGGGTAAACAATGCTGTGTTGGAAATTAATTGTAGGCTAAAGTATGCAAAGATAGAGTCAGACTGAACAAATTAATGTCATACCCGAGCCTTAAAGTACTTACAGCATAGTAAGTCGTCATTAAGGTAGTTGTCTCATGTGTTTATGAGAACTCCTAGTGGTTTACCGGGAAATACACGAGTCAGTTGGGGAATTTAATGTCATACCCGGGCCTTAAAGGACTTACAGCATAGTAAGACATCATTAAGGTAGTTGTCTCATATGTTTATGAGAACTCGCTGTGGTTTACCAGGAAATACACGAGTCAGTTGGAGAATGTAATGTCATACCTGGACCTTAAAGGACTTACAGCATAGTAAGTCGTCATTAAGGTAGTTGTCTCATGTGTTTATGATAACTCCTAGTGGTTTACCGGGAAATACACGAGTCAGTTGAAGAATTTAATGCCATACCCGGGCCTTAAAATACCTACATGTTGTAAATCGTCATTAAGGTATTTGTCTCATGTGTTTATGAAATCTATTAGTGGTTTACCGGAAAAAACACGAGTCAGTTGAAGAACTTAATGTCATGTCGGCACATTGGCCATAGTAGCCTAAGGGTTTGAGCGGCTGGACAGCAACCAGAAGATCCGTGGTTCAAATCCCGGCTATGGCATTGAATTTTTCAATCTGACTATCTTTTCAATACCTACTGTTATTATGCCTATATAAAGTGGACTCATTTTGCGGAACTTCCAGCTTATACTCCGCACACAAACCTTATATAGAGAAGATATAATGACATAATACTCTCAAGCGCGTGAGGCTGTGCTAGTTTCCTTGTAAGTTCGCCTACAACACTAAAACATCTTTGTCGACGATGTTTGCTGCTGATAATATCTACATCATCTTTGAACCCTTCTCTAAACATTTTGTGTAGTGTATCTGCAACCTCCTGCTTCAGTGAAGATCTATTAAGTTTTCAGAGTTTGCTGAGCGAGTGTGAAGATAAACAGCACCAGTTAAGTTGTCTAATCAATTCAATAAAAAGCAATAACGATCTATTTGAAGTACCTCTGGACTAGTGAGTGTGTGTTGTGAATGTCGCAGAAATACTAAGTTTAAGTGACCACTTACTCTGCGTGGCAGCTCTTTTATAAGGCATAGCCCTCTAGCTGCTTTCATTGTCATAGTAACATAACCTTAGATACACAGAAATATTGGCTTCCTAAATTAAGTTGAAGTGCCTAAAATTAAAATCTTCACACTGCAATTTCGAAACATTTTGCAGCCATTTTATGCTTCGGAACACGGATAACTATTGCATCGCCCTAATCACCCTAATGACGTGTTTAAATGCCATATTAAGTACTTAACTTAAGCAGTTACTCCTTTGGGCGTGTGTATTTGTTGTGCTTTTGTAGGTAGCTCTGTGCAGTGTTTAAGGTTAGGTTTCGATATGTTCCCTTGATAGTCTGTTATACATGCCAGGTGACGTGTTCAATTCTAATATAAACGTGCAGTATAGAATGTGCTAAACATATATCAGTGTTTGAGGTTAGGTTTCGATATGTTCCCTTGATAATCTGTTATACGTGCCAGGAGTCGTGTTAAATTCTAATATAAACGTGTAGTATAGAATGTGCTAAACATATATCAATGTTTGAGGTTAGGTTTCGACATGTTCCCTTGATTGTCTGTTATACGTGCCAGGTGACGTGCTCAATTCTAATATAAACGTGTGGTATAGAATGTGCCTAGCATATATCAGTATTTGAGCTTACGTTTTGATATACTCTCTTGATAGTCTGTTATACGTGCCAGGAGTCGTGTTCAATTCTAATATAAACGTGTAGTATAGAATGTGCTAAACATATATCAGTGTTTGAGGTTAGGTTTCGATATGTTCGCTTGATAGTCTGTTATAAGTTCCAGGAGACGTGTTCAATTCTAATATAAACGTGTAGTATAGAATGTGTTAAACATATATCAGGCAACTCTATTGAGAAATGTACAAGAGTAAGTTACAGATAGGATAGTTTAGGATAGAATTCAACGGAGGAAATTTGACAGGTCGACGAGACTGAGCTTTTGTACCAATGCACCAATTGGGGCATCCCGGGTGGAAGGATAAGGAGAGAGGAGGCAGAGAGCTGCCTACTCCAAGGAGTCACGACAGGCCAGAGGGAGGTAATTATCATAACCCACCTACCATGGCCCGCAACAGTCTATCAGAACACTTCGGAGACCGGAGGCCACAATGCTCGAGCTCAGAAACACCTGGCTCGGAGAAATCACGGCAGACTTTGGCGTCTCTCCTACCGTGGTTCTGAAAAGGCCCACTAAACCGGCTCGGAGACCGATTGTGTTCTGCCGGGGGACGAAAACGTTTACCAGGAGCATATCACCCTGCCATGCAGCACCGAGATACCTCTCGACACTTCTTCCCTGAACGAGACCACCAGATGAGAGATGATATGAAATTATAATGGAAGTGAAATGGAGGTACAGGAAATTCGGAGGATGTAATTAACCTAACGAGCATTTGCCTGGCGACCAGGGAACCTCCGCATGGATCAGGTAGGTCGGCCAGCGGAATCGAACCCGGACCACAGTGGAAAACACCTGAGCCATCCCGGTCGGTGAGGAAGTTTCATGTCATGATGACTACACAACGAACGCACTTATAAATGAAAGCCATGTATGGAATGACATTAACAGTGATGAAAAGCACAATGCCGTTTGTCGCTAGATGGAACAAAAACAGTCTCCAACTTGAGAATGTGTAAAGTTTATTGAGAGAGGTTCTATCCAACATCCATGATACTACTCAGGCGGATGTTTAGTAAGTTGAAGTAATTAATATTGTCACACTTTTAGCGACGTTGCTGTTCGGCATAAAACGTGTACGGTCGTGCTTGTTACCTGCTTTGCTCCCTACTGCCACAACTTCAATTTAGTTAAACAATGCGGCCGACAACCGCTTCTGCCTGAAAATCGTTATGGTGGGTCTACGAGACCTTGCTCTGCAAATCATAGCCAAATTGTTATTCGAGCGCTGATACCTCGATTGTTTTATTCTGCTCATTTACCAGAAGCTTAATTTGGAAAAAACACGTAGTGGTTTAAAAATGGAATTATCATATGCAAGGCAGCACTCAGCTTTTACAACTTTTTTTCCTCCACTCTATCACTCTCTCCCTCTGGACAAAATATTAAAGAGTTTTTGCGATAATTTTCATCTGTATCCCATTAATGTGGCATTTGGAATTATAAAAAAAGGTAAAATTGCACTCAGTGATAATTTCAACGCAAGACGAGGATTATTAACAGGAACAGGCAACAAAAACTCATTTTAGTGCCTGTGATAAGGCATTCTATACTTGTTCATTTTTTTCTGGAAAAATTAATATTGTGTCAACAACGTCAAAAAGGTTAGTTTGCTGCAAATTGCTTTGCTTGCAACAGATCTATCTAACACTACGAAACGTCTCCACAATGTTTCTTTAAGTAAGTGTAGCACGCAAATGTGTGCTGTTATAATTCTTCTGAGCTACACACTGGTCCAACATTTACACGGAGCTACACACCAATTCTTAACACAACTGACATGGGAACTATCACTGTACTCACACCGCTACGTACTGATAATTTGATTGTATAATGTCTGCTGCATATACACTATGTGTACCAAAAATCTGTTGTAGAGTAGAACCGTAACGTACAAAACTGACAAGGGAATTATCACTGTACTCACATCACTACGTACTGATAATTTGATGATATAATGTCTGCTGTATATACACTATGTGTACCAAAAATCTGTTGTAGAGTAGAACCGTAACGTACAGAACTGACAAGGGAACTATCACTGTACTCACACCACTACGTACTGATAATTTGATGATATAATGTTTGCTGTATATACACTAGTGTACCAAAAATCTGTTGTAGAGTAGAACCGTAACGTACAAAACTGACAAGGTAACTATCACTGTACTCACACCGCTACGTACTGATAATTTGATGATATAAAGTTTGCTGTATATACACTAGTGTACCAAAAATCTGTTGTAGAGTAGAACCGTAACGTACAAAACTGACAAGGGAACTATCACTGTACTCACATCACTACGTACTGATAATTTGATGGTATAATGTCTGCTGTATATACACTATGTGTACCAAAAATCTGTTGTAGAGTAGAACCGCAAGGTACAAAACTGACAAGGGAACTGTCACTGTACTCACATCACTACGTACTGATAATTTGATGATATGTCTGCTGTATATACACTATGTGTACCAAAAATCTGTTGTAGAGTAGAACCGTAACGTACAAAACTGACAAGGGAACTATCACTGTACTCATCACTACGTACTGATAATTTGATGATATAATGTTTGCTGTATATACACTAGTGTACCAAAAATCTGTTGTAGAGTAGAACCGTAACGTACAGAACTGACAAGGGAACTATCACTGTACTCACATCACTACGTACTGATAATTTGATGGTATAATGTCTGCTGTATATACACTATGTGTACCAAAAATCTGTTGTAGAGTAGAACCGTAACGTACAAAACTGACAAGGGAGCTATCACTGTACTCACATCACTACGTGCTGATAATTTGATGATATAATGTTTGCTGTATATACACTATGTGTACCAAAAATCTGTTGTAGAGTAGAACCATAACGTACAAAACTGACAAGGGAACTATCACTGTACTCACATCACTACGTACTGATAATTTGATGATATAATGTTTGCTGTATATACACTATGTGTACCAAAAATCTGTTGTAGAGTAGAACCATAACGTACAAAACTGACAAGGGAACTATCACTGTACTCACATCACTACGTACTGATAATTTGATGATATAATGTTTGCTGTATATACATTATGTGTACAAAAAATCTGTTGTAGAGTAGAACCGTAACGTACAAAACTGACAAGGGAGCTATCACTGTACTCACATCACTACGTGCTGATAATTTGATGATATAATGTCTGCTGTATATACACTATGTGTACCAAAAATCTGTTGTAGAGTAGAACCGTAACGTACAAAACTGACAAGGGAGCTATCACTGTACTCACATCACTACGTGCTGATAATTTGATGATATAATGTTTGCTGTATATACACTATGTGTACCAAAAATCTGTTGTAGAGTAGAACCGTAACGTACAAAACTGACAAGGGAACTATCACTGTACTCACATCACTACGTGCTGATAATTTGATGATATAATGTCTGCTGTATATACACTATGTGTACCAAAAATCTGTTGTAGAGTAGAACCGTAACGTACAAAACTGACAAGGGAGCTATCACTGTACTCACATCACTACGTACTGATAATTTGATGATATAATGTTTGCTGTATATACACTATGTGTACCAAAAATCTGTTGTAGAGTAGAACCGTAACGTACAAAACTGACAAGGGAGCTATCACTGTACTCACATCACTACGTACTGATAATTTGATGGTATAATGTCTGCTGTATATACACTATGTGTACCAAAAATCTGTTGTAGAGTAGAACCGTAACGTACAAAACTGACAAGGGAACTATCACAGCACTCACATCACTACGTACTGATAATTTGATGATATAATGTCAGCTGTATATACACTATGTGTACCAAAAATCTGTTGTAGAATAGAACCGTAACGTACAAAACTGACAAGGAGCTATCACTGTACTCACATCACTACGTGCTGATAATTTGATGATATAATGTCTGCTGTATATACACTATGTGTACCAAAAATCTGTTGTAGAATAGAACCGTAACGTACAAAACTGACAAGGGAGCTATCACTGTACTCACATCACTACGTACTGATAATTTGATGATATAATGTCTGCTGTATATACACTATGTGTACCAAAAATCTGTTGTAGAGTAGAACCGTAACGTACAAAACTGACAAGGGAGCTATCACTGTACTCACATCACTACATACTGATAATTTGATGATATAATGTTTGCTGTATATACACTATGTGTACCAAAAATCTGCTGTAGGGTAGAACCAAATACCCAGAACTGAAGCCAGGATGGTGCCGCAAGTAGCTGCTGGACGTCCGTCGTCAGCTGTGTCCCGGGTGTGAGAGACGCCGCTGCTTAGGTTTGCAATGTGTAGGCTGCTGCCTGGTAGGGGTAAACAATGCCTCCCGTACAATGCTGTATTATTATTAAGATCCGGAAATTTATTCAAAAGGTAACAACAGGTTAGAATTGTCACCCAATTATCGGAAAGCCAGACCAACGACAGCTGAGAAGGGACCAGAGACATACGGGCCACACCCACTCATCTATCTCAGTCTCTAACTGAGGGGTTGATTAGGGAAGTGTCACTTGTCGCTGGCCGCCTCTCCCCCCCTCCCCCGCCGCCTGGAACCTTCGCGGTGATTCACCGAAATAGAGGCTTCGAGAAAACGGCGATAATCCTATAAAAAGTGCTGCAATGAGTGAGGACAATCAGTTTTTGGCGAGCAGCGAAGCAGCGTCGTGTTAGTGTACGACGAGAAGACTGTGTACTTGCGTTGGAGGAGTTAACGTGATTGCGAGTGCAGGTGGAACTGTAGCGGACGAACTGGTGAATCGTAATTGTGTGCATTACGTAATTCTGTGTAATTGGCAAGTGTTCAAGTGTAAGTCGGTGGAAATAAAGAACATTTTTGAGTGGTGCAATTGGACTTTTCATTTCACGAACCCACAACGTCACAGTATTGACGGGGTTATACGCTACCAAACATATGCAAGAGGGTTGAATGCTACGCAGTCGCGCACGTACTCATACAACCAAGGGTATGGGAAGCTATAATCTATTAAACAACTGGCACAGTGGCATAGAATATGTTGCATATTTATTCATATATTATTCAAAACAAACTCACCTTTCCCAGGTAAATGAATATAAAAAAATAATTAATATTTACAATATGCACAGTAAATGAAAATCTAATTCGTTGAAACAATCCTGCATTATGTCTGCACATATGCCTCAGTGTACCAACAATTACATGCGCTACAGTCTTTTCGTCTATGTAAACCGATATTGTTGTCGGACACGGACGCCTTCGTAACACAGCTTTAGGTATTCCTTGCGTACTGTAGACTGGCATAGCAGTATTTTTCTAAAAACTGCATGAAGTAACTATTTTCTACCGTCCAGAAGGGGATGTTTGCTCCCAACATCATGTTGTATAGATCATGAGAAAAACTACTGTGTTCGTTTTTTTAATTTACGTCCTCCAACGTTAAGTCATATCGGACGATGAACGAAACTAATGAAATGATGCCCAAATGAGCCCGGAGTGCACAGAGCTTAGAGCTACTTGGCATTCGTCTTCCAGGATAAAGTAAAACCCTGGAAAAAACTTATCCGGGTAACTCACCCTGACTGAGATTCAAACTCGGGACCCCTTGAATGTCAGGCCGACACGCTACCATCTACGCCACCGAGCCGGGCTGTGTCTGTTTGTATTAACGTTAGATGCAGAAGGCACATTCTACTTTCTCTCTCTCTCTCTCTCTCTCTCTCTCTCTCTCTCTCTCTCTCTCTCTCTATCTCTGTCTCCCTGTTTTCCAACAGCAGGAGTTGATGCTAACTCGGTTGACGACTTGTACTTCGTGCACAACTAACTTCACGAATTTTTTGATAAACTTCCGCGCCCTAGTTCTTATGTCTACATGTTCCTAAGTATTCTGCACTTATTTTCGCGTACTTCCAGCTATATTCCGCACACAGAGAGCAGAGATGATGCTATCAAACTCTCAAGCGCTTACAGATGTGAGCGTAGTGATAGATTCCTTGTCAGATATTCACACGTTAACTGCTTCGCTGCCGGTTCCAGAGCTCGGTGATCCCTCACCAGGAGCCATACTTACACGTGAACTGCCTCGTAAACGTTCCATGGCCTGCCGACTCCCTACCATGGAGCTTGAAACGTACGACACTCAGCTCGAGCAGCACCCTGCACAACTCACTACTGTCGGAAAGTAATTGTTCTTTCACACTGGCCGTGTGTAGACTAAAGTATGAAAAGGTAGAGTCAGACTGAAAAATTCAATGCCATAGCCAGGATTTGAACCACGGATCTTCTGGTCTCCGTCCAGCCGCTCAAACCAATTGAGCTACTATGGCCCACGTGCCGACATGACATTACATTCTCCATTTGACTCATGTTTTTTTCCGGTAAACCACTAGGACTTCTCATAAACACATGAGACAACTACCTTAATGACGACTTACTATGCTGTAAGTACTTCAAGGTCCGGGTATGACATTAAATTCTCCAACCGACTCGTGTATTTCCCGGTAAACCACTAGGACTTCTCATAAACACATGAGACAACTACCTTAATGACGACTTACTGTGCTGTAAGTACTTTAAGGTCCGGGTATGACATTAAATGCTCCAACTGACTCGTGTTTTTCCCGGTAAACCACTAGGACTTCTCATAAACACATGAGACAACTACCTCAATGACGACTTACTATGCTGTAAGTACTTTAAGGTCCGGGTATGACATTAAATGCTCCAACTGACTCGTGTTTTTCCAGGTAAACCACTAGGACTTCTCATAAACACATGAGACAACTACCTCAATGACGACTTACTATGCTGTAAGTACTTTAAGGTCCGGGTATGACATTAAATGCTCCAACTGACTCGCGTTTTTCCCGGTAAACCGCTAGGAGTTCTCATAAACACATGAGACAGCTACCTTAATGACGACTTACTATGCTGTAAGTACTTTAAGGTCCGGTTATGACATTAAATGCTCCAACTGACTCGTGTTTTTCCCGGTAAACCACTAGGAGTTCTCATAAACACATGAGACAGCTACCTTAATGACGACTTACTATGCTGTAAGTACTTTAAGGTTCGGGTATGACATTAAATTCTGCAACTGACTCGTGTATTTCCCAGTAAACCACTAAGAGAACTCATAAACACATGAGACAACTACCTTAATGACGACTTAGAACATGTAAGTACTTTATGGCCCGGGCTTTATAGTTGACCACTATTAGGTCAATTAATGGAAATTAATTGTTCCTTTACACTGGCCGTGTGTAGGCTAAAGTATGGAAAAGTAGAGTCAGACTGAAAAATTCTATCCTATAGAAGATAGAATTAAGATATTCTATAGGATAGAATTCTAAGGAGGGGTTTGGCTCCTTTTTACCTATGTCCCAAGTGGGGTTCCGCGTAAGGGGGGTGAGGCGAGTTGAGATGGGTGGCTGATTCCTAAGAGTCACGATAGTGCAGAGGGCAGTAAACTTCTTTACAGCCAGAGTACCACCTATAGTGGCCCGAAACAGTCCTCCAGGCGGGCTCGGTGACTGCAGATCGATACACTATTGCTCGGAGAACTCCCCGGCAGGCTTGCACAACTGGTATCCTTCCTACCGTTGTCCTGAAACGTTGAGCCAGAGGTACTAATCCCATTAGTCCTGAACCCGTAGGAACTGGACCCGGGCCTCCTTCAACCAGGGAGTATCCGAGCTGTCCCAAAGGGCGCTCGGCGTCCTCCGTGGGGCTTTCCATAGGGCAAGACCTAGAGACTTACAAGCTCCCTCATCTGGTCCTATGGACTCAAGACGGGATGGAAGTGGATACGCTACTTACGCGCGTCAACACTCAAGGTGAAGAATACCGAAAAACCTCGGCGGGGCCGCCTGGTGACCTAGCACACCTTCTACTAGCTTTGCAGGCTAGTACCCGGGAGAATTAATGGCTTCCCTCAACCCCGTCCGAAGACGTACCCGATTCCTACGGGTATCGGGAACACACTGCCCCCTCGAGTCCATCCAAATCCGAACAACCCCCGAAGGAGGGGCTCGGCTGTTCGGCCCGAGGTTCCTCTAGTAACGTCAGAGGTACCACGAGTGCTAAGGGTCCGCAGCCCGCACTTTGGCAGCTGAAAGGGACGGATCCCTTCCCCTACGGGATGTTGTCCTGAAACGGCCCACTGCGGCTGCTCGGACACCGGAGACTGTCCTACCGGAGGACGAAGGCGTTTACCAAGAGGATATCATCCTGCCATGTAGCGCCGAGACTCCCACCAACACCTCTACCTGGAAAGAGACCACCAGATGAGAGATGATGTGAAATGATAATGGAGGTGAAACGGTGGTATAGGAAATTCGGGGGAGATAATACCCAGACTTCGCCTGGCAACCGGCGAAACCACAGAAAAGTCCAAGGGTCAGGTAGGCCGGCTACGGGATTCGAACCCGTTCCTCCCGAATGCGGACCACAAAAGAAACGACCTGAGCCATTCCGCTCAGTGCGTCCTCCTATAAATCTTCTGTTTAAACAGATTCAGATGTTTTTATTTCCCTCTGGGCTAATGATATAAATTGATATCTGCTAATATTACAGACATTATGGTATTGGTATTATTGCTTCAGGCTGCACCGAACTCGGTCATTTCTCCTATTTATGCTCATCAATGCCTTATTCTGTATCTCTGACAAAAGTAATCTACTCCTGGCTACGCCTACTTACTTAGGCAACACGCAGGAGTTCATGTTTTGGCGTGGGGGAAGCAGTATTTGCCATCTTATGTGCTCAGAATATATCGGAACCTGCAGTGATTTAGAGAACATTTCAGAATTTATTTTGAAAATAAATGACAGGTTTTAGAAGCGCATATTCTCTTCTCTTCTCTTCTATTTTATATTCATTATAGCTTAATAGGAACACAGAATGATATAGTCTTGTTAGTAATTACTAGCACCAATTATTTATTTCTTAATAGCTTCGGAAAGTGTTGAGAAATAAATATTTTGAAATTTTGTACCCGTTTATATTTAACCAATATATTGATTCTGGTTCCAAAAGTATTATGCATTTCTGAAATTTGCATTAATGAGAGAGAAAAAGAGAGAGAAACTAAAGAGGGAACAGCCCAATTCGTTAACAAATTCTAAATATATACCAAAACTTGTATATATGTACAACAACATCGAAACATGTGAACCGAAAGTTATTTGAAAAAAAAACAACAATAACAACACCCCAGTTGAAACAATCCTTCACTGGCTGACAACTAATTTGATTACAATTCCACATATTATATATATTTATATGAAGAAGTCAAATTGGTGTTTTCAATTTTAAGATAACGGTCTCTTACTTCTAAAAAACATGCATAACAATGTGTAACTGGCAAACTTAAGAAGTAAACAAACACTTACCACGTGAAAATGTAGCAGTCTTCGAACAAATTTATTTCGGTATACTTCACTAGGTCTAAATTATAGAGATTTTAATGAACGCACAGTACTCCTTTGAATGTCGGATAAATATTAATTTGAGCATAAGAATAGGATTAGGATTGCATTACGGAGGGATTCGGTACGTAGGCCACCATGCTGGGCCCTTTGTCCTATGCCCCAATTGGGGCACCCCTGGGAGGAATGATGAGGCGAAGGAGACAGAGAGCGGCGGACCCAAGGAGCCACGACAGTACAGAGGACAGGGTCCCTACAGTTTACTTAGAGACTTCCCCCTAAAGGCCAGGACAACGGACTCGCTCCGCCACAGCGGGACGGCAACGAGCCCAGCAGCCGAGCCCTAATGGTCCCAGGTTGGAGATCCGAGCCCCAAAGGTCTCGGCTGTCGGTCCCGAAATGGTCCCAACAGAGGAGCGGAGACCGGCAACCGACCTCAGAGCATATCATCCTGCCATGCACCGCCGAGACTCCCACCGACACTTCTATCCGGAAACAGACCACCGGATGAGAGATGATATGAAACGATAATGGAGATGAAATGGAGGGACAGGAAATTCATGGGATGAATTAATCCACCCAGCATTCATCTGGCGACCGGGGAAACCCCCGAAAAAGCCATGGATCAGTTAGGTCGGCCACGGGAATCGAACCTGGGCCTCCCGAATGCATGCCACAGACGAAACCGCCTGAGACATCCCGTTCGGTGAGCATAAGGATACCAGGCATGCTAAATATAAATAACAATTTAATAAACTTTTTTAATTTCTTGAAATATGTGCTGGATAAGTATTCGGAGTACATCAAGTCAAACTAAATATTCCTAAAATGATGTATGGGTTTAAAAAAGGGGCTTCTTATACAGACAGTTTTTCTACACTGTGCAAAATAAAAGATGAGCATAAATTACGTGAGGCTATCCCGCTAATGTCACGCCATCTTGGAGCGTGACTTAATATAGAAGCGCTCTGCACTTCTTGTAGCCCCTCACTTAGTTTTCTTTTTTATCCATTTTTACCGTGCTACCACGTACATTGTAAGTAGAGAAGGTAGAGCAAGTACCAAGTGTCACTGGCAGTACAAGTTTCATTAACAATATTGTGACTTTGTGGGTTCGTGAAATCAAAAGTCCAGGTTACAAACACAAAAAATTGCACTTTATTTCCGTAGAAATACGCTTCGTACACATACACAATACAACATAAAGAGCTGCTTACCCGCACGCGTTCAATTACCGACTGACTCCTCTTTGGCGGGCAGGCTTCCTTTTTATAGTTTACTAACATTCCAGAAATTTCTCAAACAATCGATCTTTTATCTCCGCAATGCACTGCCGTCTCTTTGATCTCGTTGCCCGCGCCGCCTCCAACCAACAATGACCTGGCGACAATATAACTGAGCAACGAAAAGTCAAACTTGTCATCTTCAAGGGATCTGACGATTTACAAAATTCGTCACACGCTTAAGTGCCCTTAACACGGAAATATGTACCGAAAATTGTGATTTGATTTAAATAACAGATATCTATGTCAAATGAAACGAATATATTGAATTTCCGGGAATGACCTTTGGAGCCCTTTTTGTTCAGAACCGATAACTGATAACGTAAGAGATAGACAGAAGGTACATCCTGCTCAAGCTCACCATTCATGACGAATAAATGTTCTAGAAAGTAATTCCGAAATATTCCTTATTATATTTCGAATTTTCAAATATTGTCAGTTACAAATCCTTATTAGCTTTTTATCATGCAAACAGAATGGAATTTCATAGCCACTCGCTTTGACAAGATCTGAATTGCTCTTAAGTTCTATCGTTTTTGCTTATTCCAGTTATAGTTACAAGAAAATATAAAATATACAATTTCTAGAAATATTTATTTCAATTGGCATGACCTGGATAGAAGAAGAAGTGATTTTGGTAATTGTTTATACAAGATTAGAGAAGCTCATGTGAGCGTAGCACAAACGTTCCTTTATACTAGCCATGTGTAGCAAACGATTTAGAAAGGTAGAATAAGGTTTAAAGCTATAGCCACAATTTGAAGTACAGATCCTCTCCGTCCGGTTGCTCTAATCACTCAACTACCATAGCAACATTCCAGCTCGACATTAAATGCCCCAAGTGAGTCTCAGTTTTTCCGGTAAGCTCCTAACTTACTACAATCTCATTGGGCAGTTACTGGTTTCTGAGGTGCTTAGGGATAGGATTACAATGGAGGGGATTCGGCACCGAAACCTGTGGTTTAATGTACCTAAGCCCTAAGTGGGGCATCTCCGCAGGAAGGATGGGGTGAGAGGAGACAGAGGGCGGTGGATCCAAGGAGTTACGACAGTGCAGAGGGGAGCTTCCCTACTATTTATCAGTTTGAAACTCCCCAGTAGGCCAGCACAAGCGGCATCCCACCCGCCGTAATCTGGAAACGGTCCACCATTCTACCATTCTGGAAGTGTTTCCTAAGATATCCTCCTGCCATGCAATGCCAAGGCCCCACCGACACTTGTACTCTGAAAGAGACCACCAGATGAGAGATACTGTGAAATGACAAAGAAGATGAAATGGAGGGACAGGAAATTCGGGGATTAAACCTACCCAGCATTCACCTTTCGGGAAAATCTCCGAAAATCCCATGGGTTAGGCATTCCGGTCCTCCTGAATGTAAGTGACGGACGAAACCGCCTGAGCCATGCCACTCAGTTGTGGCGTACTTAGACGTTGATTGACGTATACAAGTTAAGTTCAGCTAAACTTGCTTGGTCATTTGACGTGGAGCTGTATCCTGCACACCGTACTACTGGTCGAGTTTGTATCAGACGCACTATAGCTTTTGGGAGAGCCTGGTTACCAACAAAGGGTTTGTTTCCTTTGCTTGAGTTGCCACCGTCAAAACAAACCGATATGACTGCGACGCAGTACTGGACCTTAAACTTCACTCTTCATGCTTCCGTATCTTTCAATATAAAGTCGATACTTTTCAAGGCTCACTTCGTCCATCCAAACAATTAATTTATATGTATTTTTAATATCTGAATAATGAACATACTCTTCGCACTTAAAACAATATGCTTTTCTATATTTTCAAATAAGAATACTGTATTTTATATTGCAAATTTAAAGCACATATAACTATATCTATAGCATTCAGTCTGAAATAGTGTTTACTGACTTAAGTTCTTTGATTGATTGCTT